>VDFB02134725.1:0-12499 GCA_007258455.2 Sequoia sempervirens | reverse complement strand
GCATCACTCACGAACTCGGCCCACAAATGACATCCTGAGGTCGCTCTTCTCTATGTCCCGCCACGCACTCTGATCTGATGATAACCCGACCGTAAATCAATTTTTGTGAAGTAACAGGCACTATGGAGCTCATCAATAAGCTCATCAATCCTCGGTATCGGGTATCGGTTCTTTATTGTCCTCTTATTCAGGACCCTGTAATCAATGCACATGCGCAACGTTCCATCCTTCTTCTTCACCAATACAACAGAAGAAGCGAACGGTGATTTGCTTGGTCTAATGTGACCCATAGCAAGTAACTCCTTTATAGTCTTCTCGATCTCATCCTTTAATCTTTTAGGATGCCTGTAAGGAGTTATCATAACGGGTTTCGCACCCTCCTCGAGCTCAATGATGTGCTCTATCCCTCTGTCTGGAGGTCTACCTAGCGGAATATCACTGAACACCTTGTCATGCTTGACTCTCAACTGCTGAATGTCCGGATGATATTCTGTCTTTTGCTGTCCCTCCTGTAAAGGTGCTAGATGACACTCTGCAGCCCACTCTACCATGTCATGACGCATGAGCCGCTCCATTCGGCGAAAGGAAATTGTTTTAAGGTCGCTGTCCCGTATTGCCTTAAGTATATGTGTCTTCCCATCGACCTCAAAACGAATCTCCATGTCCTTGAGACGGAGTGTGACCTCCTCCAATGAGTGTAACCACTTCATTCCCAAGACTAAATCAATGTCTCCCATATTAACAACATAATAATCTGCCTTGAACTCATAGTTGTTCAAGCGTAAGGGGAGATCTCTAATCATGCGCTCACATCTCAAAGTGTATCCATCTGCCACTTTGACTCTGATGCCCTCGAAATCCTCAGTGATGAGTCCTCGTTTCTCAACGAATCTAGCATCTATAAAGTTATGCGTGGCTCCTGTATCCAATAGGGTAATGACCCTTTGACCTGCTAATACACCACGAAGCCTGAAAGAACCCTCCTGCTGGATGCTAGACAAACGGACCTCATGTACCTAAAGCTCGGGCTCTATCTCTGCTCTCGGCTCTGGAGCCTCTGACTCGGAATCATCTGTATGCTCTGGCTGATCAGAATTTTCTGATTCTGAGTCCTCATAGTATGCCCACATCACACGATTTGCCTTGCCCTTAGGTCTTAGAGGACAATCGTGACTGGCATCATATGGTCCCTTGCAGTAAAAGCAAAGCTTCTTCCTGCGAAGGTCATTCAGGGCCTCACGATCCAAAGGTGGGAACGCTGATTTACCTTTCGAATCGTTTTTATAATCTGATTTGTCTTTGTTATAATCAGATTTATCCTTGTTTTTATTGAAGCCCTTGTTATCTCTGAACGATGAAGAACCTCTGGAGTTGAATTTATTTGACGGGGCTGCGAACTCCATGTTACGTGCTTTCTTCATCGCCTCCTGTAATGATGGAGGATCAAAGGCTTTGATCCAGCCTCTCAGTGGCTCGGTCAAACCCTCCATAAAGAGTACTACCAATCTCCTCTCAGATATGCTCGGAACCATGACGGATAGTCTCTGGAAATCACTGATATATGCCTCGAGACTGCCACTCTGCCTCAACTGTGCTAAGTCTCTGAAGTAGGTTTCCGGATCTTTCCGGTCAAACCTCTCAACCAATCTATCCACGAACTCCTGGTAGGTAGTAATCCTGTCGTGCTGTAAGGTGACCATGCCGTGGTGCCACCAATCGTAAGCTACTCCCTCGAGGTGCAGTGTAGCATATCTAATAGCGTCTCTCTCCGCCATCGGACGCAAAGTAAGGAATGTATCAAGCTTGCTAATCCAAGCTTGGGCTGTCATCTTCCCACTACCGTCAAACATCACCAGATTGAGCCTGTTAGTTGCATGTTTGAGATCGTTGTTCTGCTGCCGGGGTCTCCAATCCTGTCGAGCCCTGTTGTGTTCTCGCCTCTGTGTAACAAAACGGTCAAAAGAGATCCGTTCTCTGACTGCAGGAGGTATCAACTCCCACTCCTCGCCATAAGGTTATCGCTGAAACAAATCTCGCGGCTTCATCACCGTATAGCCCCTATCGGGCTCGTTTCCGTGGAAAGTAGGTTTAGTAGTCTCATCGCTGTCCGTGACACGCTCCTAGGAGCTCAGACTTCGCCACTCTCGGCCATCGCCACGATGTGGTGACGGGTTCTCGAGTACCCACCAGAGCACCGCCAACCGCCGCACTGCCGACCGCTGACCGCACTTATATCCCCGAAAAGTAAGACCTAGTATCATCCTCGGTCCCTATTCTGTGGGATTCTCTCACTCCTAGAGTATCTCGTCTCCGGCTAACCCTATTCAAGCCAGCTATGATTTCGGGTTGCTCGCTAAACTGGCGTTTTCAATCAAGGTAATTGCCTCAAGGTATAATACCCGCCAGATGTATCAAATTCCTTCAATAGATGTGATGGCTAAAACCCTAAGGGATGGCGTGGATTTAGCTCTATACCACTGTAGAAACCCTAGTTTCCCCTTCTTCTGTCTCCGACTGTCTTTCTGAAGTTTTTTTGAAAGTTTTGATGTTTTTGTGATGTTTTTGCAAATTTTGGGTTTTTTGACAATAAATGAAAAGTACGGCTTTTCAAGAAAATAATAATAAATTCTATAGAAATGATAGATCTTCAATATGCGTAGAAATTACAAGCTAGAATGAAGGCGTTGCTTTTATTTGATCAACTGGCAACAATACAATAAGATCTGGAAGCATGCATTAAAGAATAACAATTTTTTTATTGTGTAAAAACCTGGTAATCAGCTTGCTGGTGATCTGCTACAGAAGGTACGGCTGCTGCAAGATATTGCTTTCTCCTCTCTGCAACAGTCTCAAATGGCTCCCAGTGTCCAAGCGCCAATACAGGTTAAAACTAGCAACCCAGATGGTAGGCGTTTCCTTCAAGAAATAAACATGCCTTTTTGAAAGTACGGCCCAGGTACAGTCAAAGTACGGCCTGCTGTCATCAGCAAATAAGAATTGTACGACCTCCTGTGATGACTTAGAATGATAGAGAATAAGTGCGCCCAGGTAAATAGATGCCTTCTGAAGGATAAAAGTATGCTGAAGCTCTGTAGTGAATTAACTCTGAAGATCAATGATTTCCTCTGTGTGAGAAAACCTCTGTTGGCAATAGATCAAGTGATATTTCACACTCTTTGAATTGCTTTCCGCTGGAGATGGCTCGTTCCCCAAGGAAGTCGAGTTCAAACCCTAAAGTCTGTGCTCAGATCAATTTGATCAGTTCTCAAAATCCAATAATCACATAATGGCTCAAAACCCAAGGCAAATCCACTATAAGGCTGAAAAGTGCGATTTCCTTAAAGATAGGGTTTTAATTAATATTTGACTTTTAATCTTTTAATTTCTCCATAGTCTCCAGCCAAAATATTAAATCGTATTTTAATTGCCAAACTGGCCCCTTCTGATGATGGGCGCACCCCTCAAGGCAAATCACTTAAGTTATAATATATCATTATAACTTTATATTATAAATCATTAAATAATTAATATTTAATCAATACAATTAAATATTAATATCTTCCTCGTTACTCATCTGATTACTGATCCGTCTGATGCTGACGAACTCTGAAGTGATTCCGGATGCCGCCAAAGCCATACTGCTAAAAATAGCAGGGGTCCCCACACTGCCTGCCAGGAACTGCTAAAAATAGCAATTCTGCAAAAAGCCTCCGATCGAGCCCAAACGAAAGCCTGCTGATCAAACTCTGCCAACTGAAGCTGAGCCAAGCTCCGAAGTGACCCTCTATCCAATCAATCAGCCTACGAGGGTCGTGTGATAGGCCAATCCTGTCCTCTGAGAGATGTCACTGAGAAGGGGACATGACACTGAGGCAGTTACATCATGTTCATCGTCATTTGCGCCACAAGCATAAACCAACTGCCAATTTTCCCTTTCAGTTTGGAATATATTGGTGCAAAACGACAGTTGATGCCAAAGTTGTAGGACAGGAGCTAGATAGGTATCATCTCAAGTATCTTGTTTAGGTACGTGCCTATGATCCTTGGGGTCATTACACAACACGCCTCGGTGGTCGCGTATATCATAAGCCTTCTATGGAAGACTATTGGGAAAATTGCGTGGACGGCTTCAAGGTCCGCAGACGTAGCTACGACTGCTTCTCTCTCTCAGATTTTTGTATTCTTGGCAGAAGATGTGGGAGGTTTATCAGATGATGAGGGAGAAGTCCTTCCTCAGTTTTTTAGAGAGCAGGTTGATACACAGCCACTGCCAGCAGTTGATTGGTATGCCAAGGAGTACGCATTGGTAAAGGAGAGGTCAAGTAGAGTTATCCAAAACAGTATACTTTACCTCAACAACAAGTAGACCAGGAGGGTAAATGTGCCTAGAGCAGAGCCGCCAGTGGTGGATCCTTCACTACCTTCCTCGTCAAAACCTAAACAGAAGAAGAGGAGTAACCCTCCCAAGAAAAGTCAAGCGCCAAATAGTTCAAAAGGCAAGGCGCTTGCCATTGATACACACACGGATCCTGTCAGACATCCTATCACAGAGCCAGTTCAGAGGCCAGTTTAGAGTCCGCTAATGCCTGAGGTTCAACCTCAAGTTCCTACACCAGTTCCAGAGTAGTCACCAGTCCCGATTCATATCGAATTGGATTTAGACTCCCCATCTCGCAACAACTCCTCTACATATTCACTCTCGTCAGAACCTCTTGTTGCTAGTACAAATCCTTCTAGTAGCATTAGCCGAGACCAGTCTTGGATTGAAACTCAACTGGGAAGGAAGAGGAGACAACCATCCTATGTCCTTAATCATTCAGACTTTGATCAGGTTTACCAGGATGCGCCAGACAAAAGGATCAAGAACATGGTCCACGTGGAGAGGAATACTGATATGGAGGTCATCATTGAGATTGCTATACCTCCACAGGGGAAGAGTTTGGAAGAGTTGGAATCTCAGGACTTTGAGGTTATCACAGTCAACCTTGGTCGTAGCACTCACCAGACTCAGGTTGATCTCCTACAAGTTGCTATAGACAGTGCCAGGGATAGAATGCTGAAGGACGGAGAAAACAAGGGAGCCCTCAAGGCTGAAATCAGATAGCTTTGTCAGTACATTTCTAGCCTTGTACATAGGTTAGATGTTACCGCCACACTCCCACTGATGCTTGAGCCTCCAGCATAACAGGGCCATCTTAATCACTTGGTTGCATATGACAAGCGTTTGGAGGAATGGGAGGAGGAGTTCGTTGCTAGAGGCCGTTCTATGCTTACAAAGCTATATCAGTTGCGGTACAATGCACGGGAGCTCTGTCTACGTCTCTCCATGATGAGGAGCGAGACATGGCGATTAGTAGACCTCGGGACGAGATTATGATTGTTCACCTGAGTGTGGCATATGAATCAATCACAGTTGCAGAGGATAAAGAGGCTATCTACTCTTGGAAAACACAGTTGGTTTTCAAGGAAAAGATAGAGGAAACGATGGCGTCAAAGTTGGTTGAGAGTAAAGAGCACATTACTAGTGCACTCTAGTGCACTCTTGTTTGTGAGAACCTTAGTATCTCACTTACTGTGTCGGTATTAGATTGAGGGTGGTGCATATGTTGAGCTTACTGATATACAGTCAGAGCTCCAAGCACTCATTGATACTATTTTCAGTGGGGAGACCGTTGGCTGTAAGATTAATCAACTTACAGTCATGTCGGCATTGTTCAATGAAGCAACCAGGAGCAGAGGTGAACTTTAGTCTTAGATCACAGTTGGTGAGGACATGCTACACAGACAGCATACTTCGGCAGAGTATCAAAGCTCCAGATAGTGATGTAGTTAACAATCTCATTGAGGGATTGGTTACTTGACATCACGGCCAGTAGACTTCAGTTCCCATCTCTCAGGATAGACATTACACATAGGAGTTAAACTTGGTGTTACCTTTTCAAGTTAACTCGCTGTCTTATCTCATACATGTCTATTCTAGGATTATCTTTATTCACTTGGAGTTGTATTTAGGGTTTACGTTAACTGATGGTAGTGTTCTAGTTAACTTGCTTTCAATAAGGACGTGCATGCTTGCACATTCTCCACTTAGATTAATTGTAATGGTTAACTGATGGTAGCTTTCCAGTTAACTGTATAGTTTACTTTATTAGGGTTTATCAATAAATCTTGCATGCATTGCAAGACTGTAGTTGACTCAAGGTGATTTTAGGGTTCCCTACACCTTTCGATGTCTATAAATAAGAGCTTTGCTCATTTGTACATAACTTTTGCACGAGAGAGAAATATATGCTGTGCCTACCTTGCCTTCAATATTGCTCGTTCTGTATTTGTTCATGAGTATTTACTATTATGATGAATTGTTATGCCACTTGTGTTTCATGCAATTATGATGGTGAATTCTTGCCTTAGTTAAATATAGTGGCTAGTTTGAACGTAGATTGTATGTGTGTCTCGCCTATGCAATTTATTGTCCTAGTTGGCTATCTTTCATGTTTTGTGTTCAATAAACTTGTTCAGATTGAGCTGATAGATGTGCCACCTTGCCTTCAAGTTGAGAATCTGTACTTGTTTATCATGTGATGTGTGTGAATAATAAGCCTATTCAGACAAGTAGATAGTCGTGCCACCTTGCCTTCACGTTGTGAGTCTGTACTCGGTTTATCGTTAGATAGTCATTCCTGCTCTGTTTCCTCATGCTCTAAATTCTTGAGGGGATTGGATAGTTTAAGTTACTTAGTTTTGTGTGTTGTAGTTAAGTCTTGCAAAACCAAAAAATACTTAGCTGCAACGTATAGAGTTTTTGTGAAAGCCTTGTACCTCTTACAGCTGAGACAAAAAGATAGGATATAGTTTAGTTTATTTCCCTTTTCAAGCACTTTTGTAAAGCACAACAAGGGAGCTTCCCCTCTTAATTTGAAGAGCACTCATTGCGTAGTGTGCATAGTTGTCCTTACCAACTTGCACTCCAGAGGTGTTAGTTGTTACGCCAACATATTAGTTATTTGGGAGAGATTTAATTCTTGTATGTTAGGTGGTTGGAGGGTGAAGGCCGTTTATAAAGTCTTGAGTGTAATGTAATTTTTAAATTACTTGCGTAATATATGGTTGCTATTGTCTTTACATTTTGTCTTTACATTTTGTCTCTCTATGTATTCATGTATGTGCAAGTTTGTGTTTGGTGTGACCCATGCAATATGTGGTGCTATTTGATTCCAACCATAGTGCATAGACTTGGGCTCAGAGAGTAACCAACAAGCCCAAAATTTTCGACTCGGCAAAATCTATGGTTTATTGGAGGGGTGAATGTACGGTTTTAAACTATGTTTTAACCTGCCCTAATGCGTTATCAACCCCGCATTGACATGTTTTAACTTGCTTCGACGTGTTTTAACTTGTATTGGCATGTTTCAATCCTGCATTGCACTTTTTTTTACCTCAGAATCGCATGAAACTTGGCGAGTTTTGTCTTAAATCCGGCGAGTTTTTGTCTTAAATTCAGCAAAGTTTTGTCTTAAATCCGACATGTTTTCCTTTGCAACTTGTCTATAGAGACTCATGAGTTAAACCTGTGTTTACTCATGCAATTTAGAAATCGGCGAGTACTTGACAACCTGGCGAGTACTTGCAGGGTTTGCAATCTATGATTGCAACAATTGGTATTAGAGTTGTGGAACATGGGCTGTAGATGAATAATTTCCTTGTGACTTGATTGAAAAGGTAGATTGTAGGAAAGTGATTTTGTTTGTGTGTTTTATGCTTGTACCATCTTGAGGGGCTGTTGAAAATTTTTTCCAATGATTTTCTTTGAAATGAGCGGTTTCTTCTTGAAAAAGGCAAAAAATTCATAGAACTTTCGACTTGGAACTAATTAAAAATCCTTTGATAGATACCAATAAACCTAACTCTACAAATCCTTTCGTGATGCTTTTAATCTAAGCTCCATTTCATTGATTTTGTATCAAAATTGTTAAGTGTCATTGTAAATGTAAACAAATCAGTATCAGAATGGGATCCTAAGACTAAGAATAAACTAAGAAGGTCTGAGATTCTGAGTAATAATTTCTAAGACAAATACCAATTTCTGAATTCTTCCTTTTATTGCAAAATGTACTGAATGCAGAACATTAATAATTTTGATGTCTGCATATTCAGATTGGAATCAACTTTTATATGATAGGAGACCCGCCTCCAAGGGATGCGTCTCTTGAGAGGACGTGTCTCCACACGTGGAGGCACTTCCGCTCAAGAGACGTGTTCCTTAGGGCGCGGGTTCCTCTCACAACTGATGATTATTCGGTTTAACAAATAGACACACCCTTACGCATGGCAGATGTATTATAATAATCCCGAATTTAATCAATGCGATTTCAGAACATCATTTAGATATATTCGATTTTATACATGCTTTATAAAATTCGGTTGTTTACTTATTTCCAGAAATATTAAACATGAAAAGTATTAGGTCTTATATAAACGATGATGATGCTTATAGCAATCATCGTTTATATCTGACCTAAGCTACCATTCATTAACACTCCCTCTTAGCTTAGGGAAGATATTTCAAATCACATAAGTGCGGATATCACCTTTACACGTGATATCGAAGATAAGGAATGTTTTCTCAAAGTTGTCAAGTCACATGACATTCTTCATAACTCATCTTCATTATGGTATGTGCACTGACATCAAGTCACATGATGTCTACCATAATTCATGGCATATCCACGGATATAAATATCCGCCATGATTATCTCTTAAAGATCACAATGATCTTTAGATGATATCAAGTCCCATGATATCCATCAAAGTGTCCAAGAGATACCATCATGACATATCCACAGATATCAAGTCACATGATATCTATCATGATAGTTTATCATTGTAGAGTCGTCACTTTACAATGTCAAATACAAGTGTTCATTATTAGAAAGATCGTCACCTTTCAATAATGTACACAGGGGGAGTAGGCCCATAAAGTCATGGAGTCACACACATGACAAAAGAGTTTACACATTTAAACACCTTTATATATTAGTACAATTTGATAAACAATTTGAATTTCAAACATAAATAACAAATTACATTTCAACCATACCAAGTTTCTTCCTAAAGTGCTCTACCTTGATTCGGGAGAGAGGCTTGGTGAGAATGTCTGCAGTTTGATCATTTGTACTAATATACTCCAACTGAATTACTTTCCTTTCCACCATATCTCTTACATAATGATAGGGGATCTCAATGTGCTTAGATCTATCATGAAAGATAGGATTTACAGAGAGTTTGATGCAACTCTGATTATCACAATGAATAATTGTAGGATTCAAGGGCTCACCAAAGAGTCCCACAAGCAATTTACGAAGCCAAACTGCTTCTCTTGCTCCCATTGAGGCTGCAATGTATTTAGCTTCGTTGAGTCTGAGCAACTGAAGATTGTTTTTTGCAATCCAGAGATCATAGCTGATCCTAAACTAAGCAACATCCTGATGTGCTTTTCGCGCTTATACTTCCAATCAATCGAAGTACCCATGTAGATCTAGTTGATCATTCTTGTAAAGAAGACCATATCCAATAGTGCCTTGAAGATATCTCAAAATATGTTTCACAGCCATTAAGTGAATTTCCTTTGGCTCACACATGAATTGGCTGAGAACATTCACTGCATAGCAAATATCAGGTCTGGTGTTGACTAGATACATCAAGGATCCAATCATCTGTCTGTAAAGGGTTGGATCTGCACACTTGGATTCTGCTGCTGCTTCTTTCAATTTGTGAAGGTTGGTTTCCATGGGTGTAGACATCGGTCTATAGTCCAACATTCCAAATTTCTTCAGAATATCAATAGTATACTTCCCTTGGTTTAGTATGATGCCCTCTGGTTTCTGCCATACTTCTAAACCTAGGAAGTAGTGAAGAATGCCCAAGTCTTTTATGTCAAATTCAGAAATTAGATCCTGCTTCCCTTGAGCAATGAGGTGATCTTCTCCTGTTATCAGCAGGTCATCAACATATAAAATAATTATTAGCATATCACCTTTAATTACCTTGAAGTAGAGATTGGAGTTAGCATCATTCTTGGAAAATCCTAATCCCAAGAGATAACTGTCAATTCTTTCATACCAGACCCTGGGAGCCTGTTTAAGTCCATAGAGGGCTTTCTTCAGTCTGCATACATGTGAGTCAGGTTTATGTATCACAAAACCTTCAGGCTGTTCCAAATATACTTCTTCTTCAATGTTTCCATTCAGGAAGGCAATTTTCACATCCATTTGATGGATCTTCCAACCTTTAGCTGCTGCAATGGCTAACACTGCTCTCACTGATGTGTAACGGGCAACAGGTGCAAATGTTTCTTCGTAATCAATGCCTTCCTTTTGAGAAAAACCTCTTGCCACAAAACGTGCTTTATGTTTTTCTATACTGCCATCAGCAGCATGCTTGATTTTGAAGAGCCATTTGGAAGAGACAACAGATTTCTCTTTTGGTCTAGGCACTATATCCCATACATCATTCTTTAGAATAGACTGATATTCCTCTGTCATTGCATCCTTCCATGCTTGATGTTGGAAAGCTTCTGTAACACTGATAGGTTTTGAGTTTATGATGTTCTTCATTAGAGCAACATAGCTAGAGAAACGTTTGGGTCTTTTACTCTCCCTGAACGTTCCTTTGGGTGTTGCATGATCCTCTGCTTCTTTGATCATCTTCTTGGCCCAAAGTGGTCTCATGTGGCATTTCCTCAGGATGCTCCCTCTGAATCTCAGGAGCAGGTTCAATTTCAGGTACTCTAGGGGAATAGGTTTCAGTCTCACTAGAACTCCTTGCCCTCTTGAATGCAATGTCTTCTTCAAAGATGACATCTCTGCTCAATTCAATTTGATTCTGACCGGGTATGAATATCCTGAAGGCCTTGGAGGTTTCACTATATCCCATAAATATCCCTTTCTTTCCGAAAGGTTCAAGTTTGAATCTCTTCTCCTTGGGCACATGAATATAGACGGGACAACCAAAAATCCTAAAGTGACTAATGTCAGGTTTTATGCTAGTGAAGGCTTCTTCAGGAGTTTTGTTGTCAAGATGAGAATGAGGACATCTATTTTGGATGAAGACAGCAGTCCTAGAGGCTTCTGCCCAGAAAGAGGTTTCAATGTTTTGGTCAAGCAACATTGCTTTGGCAGCTTCTACAATGGTTCTATTTTTTCTTTCAACAACCCCATTTTGTTGAGGGTTGTAAGCCACTGTGAACTCCCTCTTAATTCCAACACTCATGCAGAATTCCTTAAAAATTTCAGAGGTGTATTCTTTCCCATTGTCTGTCCTTAAGGTTTTTATTTTCTTCCCGGAGAAGTTTTCTGTAAGTGCTTTGAACTCTTTGAACCTTTTGAGGATTTCTATTGACTCTTTACACTTAAGGAAATAGATCTAGGTTTTCCTAGAGAAGTCATCTATAAATATGACATAGTAAAGAAATCCTGCTCTAGAAGGTACAGACATGGGTCCACATAAGTCGGAGTGAACCAGATCTAACACATTTAGGGTTTTGCTCAAACTAGTGGGAAAGGATCCCTTTGTATTCTTTCCTAAGGCACGACCTTTACAATTTCCTTCATGAGATGGTTTTAACTTAGGTAGCCCTGTTACAAGTTTTTCCATAGAAGGTAGGGCACGGAAATGAAGGTGTCCTAATCTTCTATGCCAAATCTCAGTTGACTCAAAGATGTCAAGGGTAAGGGCTTGATTAACTTCAGTGCAAAGTTTGTAAAGGTATCCTTGTCTTACACCTATGATTTGGGCTTTCTTAATAGATGAGTTTTTAGGCCATGCTAGAACTTTTCCATCCATAAATGTAACACTATATCCATTGTCTTCAAGGGCAGAGATGGATATTAGATTCCTCTTTATTCCAGGTACAAATATGACCCCAGTGAGTTGAAGGGAGAGACCAGATTTCAATGTGATGGAACAAGTTCCAACCCCTTTTACTTGATGTGTAGAGTCATCCCCAATTGTGACATCTTCATCAGACTCTTCAGTCATAGTGTCTAAATGTTCTCTAAACCCTGTGATGTGCCTCGAAGAACCACTATCAATCACCCAGTTGTTGATATTATTAGATACTTGATTAGATAATGCTGAATAGAACACAAAGTTCTGAGATTCATGATCTGAATTTGTCTTTGCTACTTTGGCAAAAGATGCTTGTTGCTTTGATCTGTCAGGGCACTTCATTGCATAGTGGCCATATTGATCACATCTAAAGCATTGCACTTGAGAGATGTCTTTCCTTTTAGAAGATCCCTTTCCATTGGAATTTCTCTTTCTTTGAAAAGATCCTTTCTTGTAGGAGATTTTTTTATTCCTTTTATTAGACGATGTGTTGAGAACATGAAGGTCTTCATCTATGTTTTTCTGTTTGTTTTCTTTTGAGGAGAGTCTTGTTTCTTCTTGAAGGCAGTCAGTTCTTAGCCTATCAAACTTATGGAGTTTAGATCTTGCACTT
>VDFB02134722.1:0-22535 GCA_007258455.2 Sequoia sempervirens | reverse complement strand
AAGATTGGGAGACCTTGATTATAATTTCATGTAAATTAATTAAATTTACATCAAAAAACCTATTAAAATTACCTATTTAGAAACAAAATCACAAAAAAAACAAACAAAACTTACTCCTAACACTTTCTTGACGTTGTGGTGGCATTTTGGTGAAGACTCGGCAATGATTTGATGAAGAATTTGGTCTCCAAGAATGTGAGCGCGCTTTTGAGGGTTTGAAGGCCATGGGCTTGGAGAAAAATGATGAAATGAAAAATGATTGAATGTTTATTTTTTTTGTTATAAACAGTTATAACGCACTCACGTTATGGCTTTTCATTTTTTTAAAAGTTGGCCACTTTTTGTCCCCCCAACTTTTTACACCTACCCAAAAGAGAATGTCATCATTTAGTATACTATGTAAAAGTTGCACAAGAAGATTCAATAAAGATGTAGGAACTTATCATTTCAATACATTTACTTTTTTTAGCATAATTAATCTATTGTATGAAAAACTAGAGATCCAAGTTGCCAAGAGTCTAAGAGAAAATATCTTTTTTATATATATATACATCTAGTAAGAGATAATCAAATCAAGGGGAGGGAAAATAAATTCCACCTTGTAAGATATTCAAATAGATGAGAAGTAATTTTGGGGGTTTGGAAATCATAGTTTGATGTCAAATTTAGTTGGGGATTTAAAAGAAATAAGTAATTATGAAAATTGTTTTTTTCTTGTACAATGTGAACCCTTATTCAATTTAAGAACTATGCAAAAATCCTATTCTTTTATTTGGACCTATATATATGTACATGAATAAATATTGGTATGATTATATATATATATATATATAAATTAAATTGTTGAAATTATAAATATGTATTAATTATTAAATTATATATATTAAATATATATTAATTGAATAACTTAATAACTATTAAATTTTATAAATAAAAGTTTTGTTTAAAATAATAAACAATGCTATATATATTCAATTTCATTAAATATAAAATATAAATTTAATATAAAAAAAATTTAGGGTTCAAGCCCCAGGTCGAATGGGGGTTGGTTATACTGGCCGCCCCCATATGCCTAGGGGAGGCGGTTGTGGCCACTGCCCTTGGGGGTCGTAGTCCATAGGGGTTGTGAGTTCTTGAGGGAGAGTCTTTCCTTCAACATGGATACCAACAATATAAAGCACATAAAGTAATTTTGTTTTTCTACATTTTCTTTGCAATACAAAAAAAATGATTCAATTTGCCATTCCTTGGTTTAAATGGAGTAAATGAATGTATAAAATTTATTTATTCTAAGATAGATATCTACATAGAGGAACATATATATATGTGTGTATATATATAATTTGTTATTGTAGACACTTAAAAAATGACCTGAGCCTGCAAGTTCTATTTTTACCACTTTTGTACTAGCATAATTATTACATTTAATTATGTCTTTGGTCCACATTCGACTATTAATTAAATAATTCATAATTGTTTAATTAATTCATGCCCTTTATTCTTCATGATTATTAAATAAATAAATTTTATTTATTTATTCAATACGTCATTAATTGTCTAAGTCTTCCCTTAATTAAATAAATTTCTTTATTTATTTAATTACCCTTTGTCATATATTTCTTCCTTATTATTAAATAAATTAGTTTTTATTTATTTATTTAATGTCACTAATTGTCTTAATTAAATAAATTGATTAATTTATTTAATTAATTAATCTTATCCGCTAAATTAAATAATTATCTTTAATTATTTAATTGTCAAAATTAATATTCCTCTCATTTTAAATAAATGAAATTATTTAAAATGTCATCTCATTCTTAACTGTCAGTCCATTTTGGTAAATAATCTGAAAAAGATTATTTATTATCTCAAAAAATCATTATTTTGAATTAATTTAATTCAAAATAGTAAATAATCTTCCAAAAATCAAGTAATCGGGTAGATTCTTGATTTTCCAAATCTGATCTTCAGTCCAACTCTTATCTTCTTGATTTTTCGAATCTCACAAATCAGGGAGTCTTTATCTTCTTGATTTTCGAAAATCCTTATTTTCTAATTAATTTATCTCATTTATTCTCCACCGTTGGTCCAATTATCTAAGATATTATCTTGACCGTTCGATTAATGAATTTTCCCTAACCCTAATTAGGGATTCTCAGATTTAATCTGGACCTCTCATTTTAGGTCTTAGTCATGAATTAATCTCACCCGTCCATTCAAAATGGCATTTTCTATAAAATGCCATTTTCCTCTCACTTTTCAATTACACACACACAAGTAGACATATTATAGGCGTATTACATACTTATTCACTTGCACACTTAGGCTTCTCATTGCAATCATTATTTTTATTTGATCAAGTCTTAGCATGTTTAGGCATTGTCAATCATGGTCATAGGCATAGTCATTAGGCATATCTAAAATCCTTCAAAGCTTGATGTAGGACTTAGACATTTACAGATTGCTCACACGACAGATCTGAGGGCAAAGCATTATCCAGCAAGTAAGAAGGTGTTACAAAAGTGAATCATGGAGGTTTCGACGATCAGGTATAATCGTTCTCTCATTTACTTCCATTGTGTTTTGTAATTGCTTTGGATTTATCGTCATTTATTATTTTATATGTTTTATTGATTGAATCTAATCCTGAAAATTACCCACATTTACATTGGTGAACCCGACATTTTGTAGAAAAAATTGTGTTTTCTTGTTTGTTTTCACTATTTTGCAGGTTACAGCCAATAAGTCATATGAAATCCCGTCACCATCTTTTGAGCACAGAAAAATGGGCGAATAAAATCGTTTAAAATTTTTTCTGGGTTTTGTAGATCTCGGTTTCAGATTTCTAGAACTTTAAATAGTTTGAAATTTCATTAAGATTTGAGAAAGTTATGGCTATTTTAGTGATCGCTATTTTTTTAATTTAGCTTTTAAAACCCGTGTTTCTTTTTGCCTATAATGTTTTTTTTGTGCAGAATTGTGGAAAATACTTTTTGGGTTTTGAAAGTTTTATTTTCAGCTTTCCATGGATATCTACCACTTAAAATTTTGTTAAGTTTTGAAAAAGTTATCGCTGTTTTAATTTGATGTTGTCATTATATTTTTATTTTTATTTTTTTTGTTACTAATCAGGATTTGCAGCTTGTTGGCGGTTACTTTTCGTGGGTTGAAGAAAAACACTAAAACTACTAACGAATTGTCTTGTAGGTTCGATTGTCAAAGGTCAATCATCAAAACAATGTGTTTGCATTTTTAGTAGTGTAACTCGCATTTTTATTTTTATTTTTGGTGCAATTAAAATGAACCTATGTTTTATGTGTCTGAATGTGTTTGTCAAACGATAGGGGAGTATGCTCTCACCTTGTGAAAACTTGGTGATAAAAAACCCAAACTCATTTTTATTTGTTCTTACCTAACGATTTGGTATATCAGAGTATCCTCTCCCCTTGCGCTTTCGGGTGATCTTGGGTGTAAGAGAAACAGTTACCAACTCTAGAAATTGGGCCTGCCTAGGGATTTCATCACTCCAACGTGACTCAAACTGGCAACAAAGCTAAATCCAAGCTACCCCCAACCGGTATATAAATGTAAATCTTAAGGGAAAACCTAAGATTGCGAGTGCGGATGTGTCATATGGACGGAGTTATACTCCCTTAAACCCTGTTGAGCTTAACCTCTTCAGGCTGGAGTGTCACCTTAATGGTGATTAATCTCTTGCCCCATGTATGGCCACTCGAACGGGGGTCATGAACTAAAAACCTTTGTGTAGTAAGCCAAAAACCCTCTATTTTCTAGCGCAGCACCGATCGGTGTGAAGGCATCCACACTTTCACAGTTTGTAGTAGAGGTGATCAACCTGCCATGGGAGTTTCATGGGGGTTGGAAGCTTGGTTGGCCTGAGAAGAGAGTGCACTGTAAGGGGGAGCCCGTGCAACCAAACTTCTGAATTCACACACTATAGTTATGCGGTTGGGGAAACCCACGTGGAATCTAGCGAATATTGTCCTGGCCTAACCTAGGATTGTACTTATCTGATGTGTGCTTTCTTACAATCAAAATATCATGCTTGCAAGTGTTTTCTAGATACTGAAACAAACCAAACAACAGCCAAACATCTAGAAACAACCAAGTCAAACATTGGACCTTTTCTGACCCATTTCACAACATGAACATGCAATCTTCCATGAACATGCCATCTTCATCACAAAACATTTTTGAGCCATTAATAAAAAGAGACCAAAATGGACGAGTATATGTCAAAGACTTAGAAGCTGTAGCGCAAAACCTTGATATAGCCTCCTTTGTAGAAAAATCAGTCTTACAAGACCCTCAAAGGTATCTAGCCATGCTTTTGGACCAAGGGGCTAAGCTACCACAAGGCTTTGACATAAATACTTTGTCACCTCCATCCGTCTACCCTCACCATCAACAGTCACTTAACACAAATCCTACCATTAATTCCCAATAGACGTCCACTTATCACCCTTATCCTAACCTTAACAAGGGAAACCAACTATCCACTAGTCCATTCCAAGTCACCACGTCATATGCTAGTCCTTCACCTATCAATCCTATCAACATCTACATACCCTATCAACCATCTATCAACTCATGTCAAGTCCCCACATCATACCATATCAATCCAGTCCAAGAATCCATGGCATATCCGGTCGAAGTCCCCATGTCACATCCTATGCTGTCACATCCTAATCCAGTCCAAGACTCCACTTCATACCCTAGTCCCTCACATACTAGTCCAATGCAAGTACCCACGTCATATCCTAGTCCTTCACATACTAGTCCAGTCCAAGTCCCCACGTCCTATCCTAGTCCGTCATTCATTAATCTTTTTCAAGTCATCCCCTCACAAGCCACATCTAGTCATGAAAATTCTATCATTACTCAAATTCACATCAAATTTAATAAACTTGAAGATACATGTCAAAATGAAAGCCCAAAGCATGACATTATAACGTCACCCTCATGTCAAGAACAAGGTAGTCCATCCCATGACCCTATTTCTGATTGTATCATCCATGACAACCCCATCTTTGACCAAGACCCCATCATTGACCAAGAAGTCCAAATCCATGACAACCCAATCTTTGACCAAGACCCTACCATTGACCAAGAAGTCCAAAATGATCCACTCCTTGACCTTTACGCCATTTATGATCAAACACTTGATGACCCTATACAAGCCTCGACTGTTGACCCTTTCCAAGATGAGACACTTGCCTCCATGGGAAACATAGACAATATTCCTTTAGAAAAAAAATCTTCCACTAGAGACATGCTTGCATATGATCAAGTTATAGCTAAAATCATTGGACTCTATGACACTAAACATAATGATGGCTTTGACATTGTCTTGAAAGCACCAACAAAATCATCTGAACTTGACATGTCACACAATCAGACCAAAGATATCAGTCAGGAATATGCCCAACATGACAATGAAGCTAAGACACTTTATCAACTAGGGTCATCTATCTTTGTCAGAGCAGGCTTTCTTGCAGATGAAAATATTACAAGTGACAGTATTCACATACCTAATGATGGGTTAGCATCTTGCTTTCAAAACAACAAATACCCTATCGCAAATAGAATATGTCAAAGCATGCAATATCAAGGCAATGGACTAGGCATACACGAGCAAGGCATTCTAGAACCAATACAACTTCAGGCAAATTACAGACATCAAGGTCTTGGCTATTCCTCAGTTAGTAAATCAAATGATGTCAATGGTACCTCCTCGATACTGGGGGAAACTTTGTCATCTATACAAACTTCAAAATGGAGTCCATGAGAAATCCTTGTCATAAGATTGTTGCCAACACCCCCTCCACCCACACCATAAACCGTCATTCCATCATAAATAAACCTTCCCTTTGGAACCAACAAAAATAAAAGTCTTACAAGTCAAAAGATCAAAATCAAATGTCAAAGGCCATTGAATCAAACAAAAAGACAAGTGGACAAATGAAATTAAAATGGATCCCAAAGAAAGATGGATCAAACAAAGACACCAAGTCAAATACAAAAGTAAATCACAATGTGGAGCCACAAGATAAGAGGACTCCCACATATAACACATGTCCACCTCCTTCAAAATGGTCATCAATCGAGGCATATAAAAGTGTTGGTTCCAAACACCATCCCTCCAAAATCTGTCATCCACCATCCAAAGTTTGGAAAATAAAAAGTTATTCATCCAAATGTCTAAACAACCTTTCCACATCTACCATCATCTATCATAATCCTACATCTCGCCTAAAGTCCAAAAATCTCACGTCACATCATGGCAGCAACTCTTTACCACAAGGACTCTCATGGCACTCTATTGCAATGTGTGTATTTTGATAAGGCCAACTCTAGTATCAGAAAGGATCACAATGACATCGATTAGTTGTATACAAGCGATATGATCCTGACAAGACAACTCCTTTAGCAAGGTCACTATTGGCATATCATGGCACCAGTCTCTACATCGGCATCGTCAGTGAATTCAGAACATGTAGTGGTCATCTAAAGCATCCAGGCTATCCACAAAATCAGAAATACAAAAAAAATGAAAAATTAAAAAATCGTCACCTTGATGAAAACCTAGAAAACAGGCATCTTGGTGACACCAAAAAGTAAAAAAGTCAAGAAAATAGTAAAGAGAAAAATTTCATCCAATGGTGAAAACATGACAAATAGGCGCCCTGGATAAGTACCATGATGAAAACCTAGCAAACAGGCGTCATGTGTAAAATAAATCATCTATGTGGACTCTTACACTTGGGGGCAAGTCGTCTCATCTCCTAGGCCTTCCTCTTGGCATTGGCATCTAACCATTTAATCCATATCATTCCCACCTATCTTGGTCTTGACATAAAACTGGCACACATAAATCATGCTTTGGAAAAACTTTTGACATGTCTATCCTTCGGTCATACACGATTCACGAAACATCAGGTCATTAATCGTCATAGTCGTATTGTCCTTATACGACATAGTTCTTGAAAATCATATGACAATTCCATTAGTCTCATGTCTCTCATCTTTTACCAAGGCCACCCTCTCATCCTTTCATGTTTGTCACCTATCTTGGCTTTCCCTTGTCAAACAGTCTAAGGATAATCATCATCCCATCTAGTCCTAACCACTTGAGTCATCCCAAATGCAACGAGTCTAATCCATACAAGCACATTATCCAAAATTTTACTTGACTGTGTTCCTGGCCCGGCTGAGACTGCCATACTTTCGTCACATTATCGTCATCATCCTCATGTTGTTTCACGATGCGTCCTTCCCACGTCAAACAATGTTGTCATCACATGTCAATTGGTATTCAGCTTGACTAGGGGCACAATCATGTTTCTCCTTGGATACTCATGTGTAGGCATCAGTCACATACATTTGTCATGATCCTCTTAAACGTCAAAATCCAAAAAAATCATAAAATGACAAAAAGACAAAAACATCATAAAATGTCTTAAAAAAGACAAAAACATCATAAAATGTCTTGAAAAAAGACAAAAAAATCATAAAATGTCTTGAAAAAAGACAAAAAGCCATAAAATGTCTTGAAGAAATACCAAAAACATCATAAAATGTCTTGAAGAAAGACCAAAAAAATCATAAAACGTCCTAAAGAAAACACAAAAATATCCAAATCAATGTCAAAATCCTAAAAATGGAGTCAAAGTTAGTCATGTCAGTCAGTCCATGTCATTGTCGAACTACGTTGTCTCTGCGCATTTGCTACATAGACAAGGCCATCAGTCAATGAGTCCCCAAGACATTAGGTCAATCCTTTTAGGTTGATCCAAATAAAATCATGGCATTTGTCACAATCGTCACATCGGTCAAATAAGTTAGACATAGTCAAACTCAGACACAAGACAATCATTCGAAATGTCAATGTCAGAATTGGTCAAAATCAGACAGCACAGTCCAATCAATCATATGGTCAATATCAATCAACTTGCCAAAACATATTAGTCAAAACAATGTCAATCCCGTCACTCTTTGGTCCTCTTCAAGATGTGTCCTTCTTGGAGTTAGACCTCGTCAAAATGTCCTTTGCATTTTCAGGATGTGTCCTTCCTAACAATAGGCCCCGTCAAACTATCAACACTGTCAAATTGGCAAAACCCTTAAACTGTCCAAACTGTCAAATCGACAAGAAATCAATCTTTGGCAAACAAACATTGGCAAACAAAATAAAATGGTTGTTAATCTTTCTGGTCTATCTTGTCTTATATTTTGACTATTTTGGCTATTTTGTCTTATCCTTTTATTGTCTTTTCTTTGTGGTCATGTTACTAGCTACCTCGAGGATGTCCCATGAAGGATTTAGAGATGCGATGACGTCTCTTGGACTATTTTATTTTCTTTGACTACTATCTATGGATTGTCTTGACAAAAAGACTGGGGAAACTTCGTCCTTAGTATGAGTTAGGACATTCCTTGTCTGTGACTGTCTGTTTTTCAAGTGGATGACCTTGCACACCTTGGTCTAGGTCATATCATGGTGTTTGTTGTCCATTTGTGTCATTTTTACCGCTCAATGATGATTAAGAGAAATAAATATTAAAGTCCTATGGCAATGTTTTGAAGGATTTGGTCTAGGAACTAACATGCATCTCTTTTTGTCTTGTCATCTTCTCTCACCCATCTCATATAGGCATTGCATCCATATCATCATCCATATCCTTTGCACTAACATTTCTTTGTCTCTTCATATTCTAGTCTTCTCATCAATTTCGAGAGCACACCCATATTCTTGGAACATGTTTGTCCTCTCAAGGGGGCATACCGCTACCTTCCTCATCATTCTTCCTCATCTTATTTTGCACTAGGGCATATTTTTGACTTATTCAAAATGGAATTTTCTATAAAATGTCATTTTCCTCTCACTTTTCGATTACATGCACACAAGTAGACATATTATAGGCGTATTACATACTTATTCACTTGCACACTTAGGCTTCTCATTGCAATTATTATTTTTATTTGATCAAGTCTTAGCATGTTTAGGCATTGTCAATCATGGTCATAGGCATAGTCATTAGGCATATCTAAAATCCTTCAAAGCTTGATGTAGAACTTAGACATTTTCAGATTGCTCGCATGACAGATCTGAAGGGCAAAGCATTATCCATCAAAGCATTTGCAGATTGCTCGCATGACAGATCTGAGGGCAAAGCATTATCCATCAAGTAAGAAGGTGTTACAAAAGTGAATCATGGAGGTCTCGACGATCAGGTATAATCGTTCTTTCATTTACTTCCATTGTGTTTTGTAATTGCTTTGGGTTTATTGTCATTTATAATTTATATGCTTTATTGATTGAATCTAATCCTGAAAATTACTCTTAGTTACAATTATATATATATAATCTGAAATCAACTGAATAAACTTGAACCATAACTCTTCTTGATTTTTTTATACCTACAAATAGAATCAAATGTTCTTGAAATCTTCAAACAAACCATGTCTACAATTGACTTGAAGGTAAATATGAAGGACTTAATTTTTTTGTAAATTCCAAAGACAATAAAAGGAAATGGGCTTCAATATTTAAAGAAACATAAGTAGTTAGGGGTAGTTTTTAGTTAGAAGTAAATTACCATTAGATCAATAACAAAATTATTCCTCTTTTTCTTGTTTAGAAAACCAAATTCCATTTCAAGGTTTGACTTAGAAAATTAAGTATCCAAATAATTATAAATAGAAGTAATATAGGGGAAAACTTATCAATAATCCTTAATGTTAACTTGTAATGTTTTTAGTGACAAACGAAGATGAAGAATTGTTTAATTTTGTGATTAAGTTGTCTATGACTATTAATTGAATTTTTTTTAATTAGATAAGCAGGGAAGGGCCCTGATCCCATGGTTACAACAAAAGAAAAAAAGGAAACGGAAAAAGGTGGGAAACAACTCCACCAACAAACCAAAAAACAACAACAGTATTAGCTCACAGGCCAACATTTAACATAGTAACCATAGTCCAACCAGTACTAATAAAAAATAGTAAGTTTCTACCAGCATACTTAGATCTATGTAAACCATTAATTAAACCAACAGTGTCCCAGGTGGTATTCCACCATATCATAGCTATTATAAAATAGCAGTCTGAGATATTAAAACAAAAGGACAAAAAACTCATTATAGTCATCAAAGCAGCAACAAAAAGCCATTAATTGGCTTTCTTCAATAGGTCCCCATACTTGCCCATGAAAGCAATGTATTCTAACAATAAACAAATTTATAGATATTTCTAAGATTGGCCATTTTCCTTCATGGGTTAATGTACCTATCATGGGAGATAGTGAAAGAATTTCTAGAAGGGATAGTAAATGTAAAGGCCATAAGGTGTTCCAAATGAAGAAATTAATCAATCAAACTGTTTAATAATAATTCAATTAATCATTAAAATTGAAATTAAATGACTTAGATTTATAATATAGAAGACTTTGTATTTTCCCTATTGATTAGAATGTGAATTTCATTATTCCATTAATCTTTTTGTTAGGAATTAATCATTCCTATAAGTTATTTTCTTACAAGCTTAAATTTTAAGACTACAAAATTTTAAGAAGTAATTAAAAGTAACTTAAAAGATACATTGAGATTTAATCATTTTTTTGAATTAGAAGTATTGTCATTTGTTTCACCAATAAGAGTAGTTCATGTTCATCTAAAAATTTGAGTTGGTTGATCAAAGCCATTGCAAGTGAGGTAGGAAATTTATTATTTAAAATAATTGGTGTTAGTTGTGAGCTTAGTCTTATTGGTTTGATAATAACTTTATACAAGTTTTCTAACATATGAAATAAATTTATTTTGTGAGAGTTAGGAACTCATATTGCATTGAAATCCTTGGGGAAACCTCATTTTGAGGAAGGCGAAATTATGTGTTCTAATCAAACTTAAGAGATCTTAAAATGCTTCCCTAAATTATCTTTATGTTATTATTCAATCTTAAATTTGAGTAATGATTAAAATAGAAATTGATTGGAAATAAAACTATTAAACCCTATTGACCATTTTTCTCTCTTGTTACACTAATAGTAATTATCATTGAAATCCATAGATTTGTCCATTATTTTATTATTTCATTAAAGTAATGAGAATGGTCTTTTAGACTTATAGATATATTAGAATTTTGGTTTGAATTTCTTTAGAACAACTACTATTACAAAATAGTGTTAAGGGTATGTTCCTCTTATTTTCATATGTTTAGTTTAAGTGATAGAATCTTAAATTCCGTTAAACATTAAGTTAGAGTTTCACTAGACCAAAATGAATATTTTCTATCTTGTTTTGAAATGCTAAGAGCTAAGGATAGTATTACAAACATGATGTCCTCTAGTACATAGGTTAATTCCAGAAAGAAAAGAAAAAAAATTGTTGTGTTTAAGTGGGGTGAAATTTAGGGCATGATATCTTATGAAAGATGTGTAAAAAGACACAAATATATGTGCATATCATAACAAACAATAAAATATAATAAAGCAATTCGATCAAGGAGCTTTTAGGTTCACAAATAAACTTTGGTTTTTGCTTTTATTTTTTCTCAATTTTGAAGTGTTTGTTGCTTGTAGTATCATGTCAACTTACGTCCTTGGGAAAGTGCTATATGAAGAATACAATTGTGTTAGATGTTTCAATCTACTTGTAGCCATGCTTCGTATTGTTTTAGGCCTAATTCAATTCATTGTAGGTTGCTTTGTGTGTTTATAAGTTGGTACATGAAAGGATGATAGGGATTAAGTGTATTTTCTACCATAGTCTTTATGTATTAATATGTTGTTACAAGAGGAGGGTGAATCTTATAATGTTCATACCTTGACACTACAATATGAAATACCAAAAGGGTGGTTACAAATATTAAAGATGACTTATTGATTGTGCTAATCAAATAAAATTATTATTATTTCTTTATGCAAATATAATCAAAATGTTAAGGATAAGTTTTCAAACTCTTTTACTTTCAAATGTTGAAAATGACACAAAGATTTGAATTCAACATGGTGCCTTCCTAGTTACAAAACCAAATTTATGCTCTATATGATAAAGTGTTTACTTAATAGGAGTGGAAAATAATTTAAAATTATGTGTATAATTAAATAAAGAAGGCCTCATAGTCACTCCTCACTAGTCTTTATGTTCTCCTTAGTTTGCACACAAATAAATTATTTGCATAATTTTTTTTGGTACAAATTGCTTATAATATAATGATCTTACTTTGTGGAAGAAGTTAAATAATTATAAGTAGTGTAGATATCTAAATACATTTATATGCAACCTATTGCATTTCAAAACAAAAACTAATAGAATTTAAAATAAAATAAAATTTGTGGAGTAGTGATTTCTTAGAAAGAATAATCTCAGCGCCAACTATTGGTTGGTTACTTATAGTTTATAACAACTTTATATAAGTTGTTTTATTTATTTCGTTTACAAAATACAAGTATAGTTATTGATATGCATATAAAATTGATGTGTGTACTCTCCATGGGACCACAAGGATTAACTCACTATTTTCAATAGATCTTGATATGTGGGTTGGATATAACATTTTTCTAAAATTTTATTATTTTATTCTATATTTTTTGAAGTCTCATGCTTGATATATTTGTAACTTATATAATAGGTTCATCTTATCCTTGAAAGTGAATGATTGTGGGAAAATAATGTGTTCTTGTGCAAGGTTTATTTTTTCAAAGGAAAAAAGAGGAACCACAATGGATTACTCTTAACTTTTAGAAAACTATTGAAGTTGTTAATCTTGATTTGAAGTGGTTGTACAAGTGTTATTGATTATTATAAAGCTCTTATTTCTTCCACCAATTATCGAAATTAAGATAATTTTAATGGCATGCTTGAAGGAGATTTTTTTATAGTACGTCAATGAGCTCTAAGTTGTTGAGATGGTTATGTTTCTTCAAGTGACATTTAAGAGCTTTCAATATGGATTTTATTTCAACAAAGATTAAAGATGTATAAACAATGTTATGATAGTGTATTCATATCTAAAGTAGAGAAACTTCCTAAAAAACAAGTGAGAGGATCCAATTATGAGAAATGTTTTCAATTGAAAAAGTGCAAATTGAGTTGGGTTCTTATGTTTTTTAAATGGAAAAAGGGGATGAGAAGAAGCATATTGAATAATTGATATAACTATTAATTAGATTTTATCTTGTAAAATGATGTTGGCTTTGAAATAGTCATGACTTATCTAGTGTTCAAACCAATTTTCGTCTCTTTCTATAGCAATATATCCAATCATAGGAAGTTTCACTATTTGTAAAAATATGGGGCAATCACTTCAATTTTGTCTACTTTTCTAATTTTTTATGAAAATGGTTCCAACCAAAAAGAAAATCACCATTGTTAAAATATGAGGTATTTGCTTCATTTTCTTCATTTTAGGCCCCAATTAGTTCACCCTTTGTCATTTAAAGATTTTTTTATCAAGAACAAAAATAAATTATGTCACTTTGCTATATCCTCTCTTGAAATTTATATTTTCAAGTCTCTATCAATTAACAATAGAAATGTATATGCTCTTTTCAAATTTTCCATCAATTGACAATTAATTGATACCCTATCTAGCTACCGACACCTCTAATTTATATTGAAAGATAGTCTATTGAATTTCAAGGATGCATTAAGTTTTGAAGTATAAATACTATATAGTTTTTAGTGGTTAATCCATCTAAATACACCATTAAATTGTGATTTTCATATTTTTAAAATAAAATTTATTTGTAGTTATAATTGTTCAAGGAGAACAAGCAATATATTTTTAGGGATTCCTGATTTTAATTGGTGTTCGAAAGCTTAAGGTACCAAATTGTTTTAGATCAAAGAAAAATTTAAAAATAACAATTTTAAATATATATTATTAAGATATTTGTAATGGTTAAGTTTATATATTTTTGTTTTTTTAATTTAGTTTTGTGTTTATTTTAAAAGAATGTTTAAATACATGTATATTTTGATAAGTGATCTAATTTTTTGTTCTCTTATTTTAGTCCACTCTTTTCTTTAATACACAAATTGACTTGTACTTTTTAACATATTAGATTACGTATAATTTTTTGTCCACCTAATCATTACACCTCTTTTAAATGCCATTGTTAGATATAAAATTTGGACATCTACCCACTCACCCAACATAATACACATTTGACTGTATTTATTAATTAATACACAATCCACTAAATTCTTGAGTAAAAGTGCATCTCATTCACGTCTGGTCTGGTCCGTCCTTTCCATCTATACACCGTTGTGCTTTCCACCATACTTCTATCATTTCCATCACTACGCCGTCCTGGTGTCCTCCATACTTTCATGGAGTTTCCATCAATACCCCACCTATCCAATCTCTTCGTGGAATAAATAAACTCATCAATACCCCACCAAATTTATTCCTCAATTAAGCAAATTCATAAATACCCTCCACCAACATCTCTGTTAAAAGTAAGTTCTTCCTTTAAATCCACACACAATCATCCTGCAAAAGTAAATAAATCCCGCCTAGAAAAACATGTCTAGTCAGTTGATGAAGAAGTCTGAAATGGCTACTTGTGCAGCAAAGGCAGGTGCTGAAGTCTTCCATGGCGAAGAGATCTGCAAACAGAAGGCAATGCAGGTTCTCCAAGAGGCGGGGCTTCCCAGAGGTTTATTACCTTTAGATGGTCTAGTGGAATGTGGGTATGTTAGGGACACAGGCTTTGTATGGATTAAACGTCCCAAGAAAAAGGAATACCGGTTTAAAACTACAGGAAACCTGGCTTCTTATGCTCCTGAGATAAATGGTTATTTGGAAAAGGGAAAGATGATGAAGCTAAGTGGAGTGAAGGTGAGAGAGCTTCTTGTGTGGTTCAGTATATGTGAGTTAAGCATTGAGGATCCAAACAGTGGAATGGTTTACTGCAAGACTGCTGTGGGTGTGGGGAAAAATGTGCCAATCAAGGTGTATGAGGAGGAGTATGATAAGTATATGTGTAAATCGGCAGCAAATTCCAATGCCTAACAGTTAATCTGTTTTTAGCATTATGCTTTATATATATTTCTTGGGAATAATATGAATGTTGCATTATAGTTATTGTGTCTAATAGAGGCGCACATTCGCATATGAAACTTCACATTGTATTTCGTTTGGCTACTGTACTGGTTATGTTTCCAGCGATCTTTATGGTGATAGACTAGATTTTCTATAACAATTCTCTTAAACATTCATTTCAGTTATTTTCATTAAACTAAGAAAGGAGAATATGTTGTCTATGAAAATAAATTGAGAAAAGAAGGATGAGAAATGGGTGTCTAATAGGGGAGAGGGGCCAATAGTCATGCGGGCTAATTTTGTCAGTATGTAGAGGAGAGCCGCCAGTAATTGTGTGGGCTAACTTTTTCAGCATGTAGCAATTAACTGAATATCGTAGGACCTTTGTTTTTTTTAATCTCTAGCTTTTATATTCAACACAAATGGACCAATAGTTGAACACAAAAAAACTATTAATTGTTATAAAAACAACACATAATTATTTAAAATACAACTTATATCAAACAAAAATGAACCAATAGTTGAACATTAATTTTTTTTGAAAATCTTTCACATTTAATGGGAAGATACATGATATTTATTGTTCTCACCTTTTATATTTGTGATAGGACAAACTATTAATATGAAATACTCCAATGCTTGTACATTGCTACCCCAATAGTTGCACAGATAAGAACAATATTTTTTCACTATGATAACAATAATTGTTTAAATGAGTGTCTTATTTTATTAAATGAGTATTTTATTTTATAAATGACACACTTATAGCACGGATAGTTATGATATTTTATTTGAGACAAAAAAATACATATTTCACTTTTTCATGAATGTATTTATGTTTTTTTTATATAACATTCATAGGTTCTTATGTGTTCAAGTATGAGTCCATTTTGATCAACATTTGGTTGTTTTTCTATTTACATGTGGGCTATTTATTTATGATATATAGTATAAATATGTGGTAATATTGAGTATTATAAGCACAAGCACTATAACAACAATTAGACCTTGCACAACTATTGGTCTCGCAGCTTATGTATCTGTATCTATGTTCCAACTCTATTTCATTTGGGGAGGCTTTGAGTGGTGGTTGCAAATTCGTATCCTTTGTGACTATGACTGACAATGTGCTCTATAATTTGGTAAATTTGTGCATACAATATAATTATTGTTTGGGAATGAAATGATGTTTCTAGGTAGGTTTGGGGATTTTCCTTTATTAATCCTCAAATTTGATAAAAGTATGAGATTTTTTTTTGGAATTTTGAGATAGAGTGTGCCCTAGGTGTATATAGGTGTGTAGAAACTACAATAATGGAGTTTCTATTATGAGAGATATGTGTGATTGCTATGTGTTTCAATTTTCTATTTCTTTTTAAAAATTGGTGGTAAATGTTTTTTATTGGAGTTATGAATTGTTGAGGCCACATATTTCTCCATCATCAATATGAACACTTGACAATAAAACTCTTTTCGAGGTTTGAATAATAGTGACAAGAACCAAAATACTACAATTTAACCATCATACTATGTCGTTATCGACTTCAATTGTGTCTCATGTATTCATTTTTAGTAAATTGCTTTTATTCAGTACAATCAAGTCATTAATCACCATTTGAGCAAGATACAAGCTTTACTTGCAAAGTGGATTAGGAAAGAAGTGAAATGGGAAAATTTAGTTTTCAAACATTGGGGACGTTATTATGTTTGTAATCTTGCCTAATTTTAGTTTTCAAATATTAGGGATGCTACCACATGCAGTACCATCTAGGGAAGTAGAAAGATAGGGGCTGAAATTGAGGTGAATGTTTAGGGGTGAGCATGATTATTCAAGATGCAAGGAACATATTTTATGCACCAAACATACTAAAAAAATGGTCAACCTTGTGCTTATTAAAAGAGGATGTTGAGAGTGAGTGTTAATAAGAGAGTCCAAATGTGTAATAAGTTCAAATGTAAATTATCTTATAAAAAGTGTAAAAAGACACAAATATGTGTGCAACATATCATAACAAACAATAAAATACAATAAAATAATTTGATCGAGGAGCATCTAAGTCCATAAGTAATCTTTGGTTTTTGTTTTTATTTTTTCTCAATTTTGGTGTGTTTGTTGCTTGTAGCTCATCATGTCAACTTGCTTCCTTGAGAAAGTGCTATATGGAGAATACAATTGTGTTATATGTTCCAATCTATTTGTAACCATGCTTCATATTGTTTTAGGCCTAATTCAATTTGTTTTAGGTTATTTTTGGGTGTTTATAAGTTGTTACACGAAAGGATGAAGGAAAAAACATTTCGATGCACCTAAGACAATGATAGATCTTGTTATAGATAGTTCACTTTTTAGAAAGGTGGTTTTACTAGTCAACTACACTTTGTGATCCCATGCTCACAAATTTTCTTATTTGATATGTATAGTATAAGATTATCTAGGTCCACAAGCAACCTTACATCACCAAAAATAATTGCTAGTTTTAATTTTTTTTTCTCAATTTTGGTGTGTACTTGCTACTTTGTAACTCCATGCCAACTTCCTTTCTCTAGAGAGTGCTACAAGAAGAATGAGGCTATATTATATGTTTCAATCTACTTGTAGCTATGCATAAAGTTGATTTGGGCCTAAGTCAATTTCCTACATGTTAGTTTCATGTGTTTATTAGCTACTATAGGAAAGGACCGTAATAGGGACTATGTATTTTCTGTTACAAGACCTACCTATGTATCAATATGATATCTTAGGAGGACTACTTGTTTAAAATGTTCATGCCTTGAGACTACAATAAGAAACTTGAGTTATATATTGTGCTACTAAATTTAAATGATGATTATTGTTGTATACAATATAACTATTAAGGATAAGTTGTAAAGCTCATCTAATTTTCTAGTTGTTAACTTTTAAATAAAAGGGGCCTTTTTTCCTTTCCTATCCTTGCTATTGTTAGATCATTTTTCAAAAGATTCTACTACACATGTTAGCTAATTTGAAGGGGATAATTCTTTATTCCTCTGATTCACGCAACTCATTATTTTCTCATATCATGAACTTCCTTAATCTCATTACTTTTGGTGACTATGGATTTATTCCATATGGCATGTTGTAGTATCTCTCAGTCCATAAGTATTCTAGAAAATAACTAATCATGGGATCCTTTCTTTTTTGTGGGGTTGTGCATGATAGTTTAACCTCTTCTTGGTTGATTGGCCATCCCTTTCACTATATAAAGCTACAAATATTCTTTGTCTATGTGGCATAGAAATTTCTTGGGTGTTTTATCTTCCTCCTTTTTGTATCAACATTTTGGTGCATTCCTTATTTGTGTGGTATATTTCTTCATGGCCTCAATCATTTCTTTGACCTTGGTGGGCAGTTATAGCTTTGGGTTGCATGATTGGTTCATTATTAGCTAGCAATAGGGTATGTAATGCTTCTCTTGTTTGATTAATTTTCTTTTTGGAGCTATAGTTACTACTCTTGGTTCATGTCTTAGTTTTTTTATTGCTAGTAATGGGAGTTAGAGTCTTCTTCAAATGACAATCATTATTTATGTACTTTTATTTTTCTAATAAGAAGGAACACTCTCCATAGGTAGATTTTAAAAGGAGATCAAAGAAGAGTATCTTTGTTCATGAGAGCATTGAAGGTTGTGGAGAGAGATGGAACCTTTTATAGATAGAGGAGAAAAACTTTGTTGAGTAGAGTTAGAGGAGTGAATACCCTTGAACATGAAGAGGTGATTGTAATGAGAGGAAGAATTCATGAAGCCTCATTGTGAGAGGATATATAGGCTATAGGATTTTTTCATTGTAGCACTGTGTATTTTTTTAATACAAAATTTTGTTACTATACCAATAAAAAATACTAGAACATTTTTTAATTTTCTTCTATTGTATTTGGATGCATGTAGGATTGTTTGAATTTCTAGATTGGGTAATCTTTCACTAAACCCCTTGATCTAGATTACATAACCATTTGATAATCCCATTATCAAGCCTAAGAAATTATAGAATTATTTAACTAATAGATGATTCAACTAACTCTAAACTATAATAAGCACATTTGGCTTTTTCATTATCAATCCAAAAATATACACCAACATTCAAGAAAAAATGAATCAACTAATTTTATTGCTTGAATCTAGTTCCATGTTGAGGAGAACAATTAGAGTGGCTTGATTTACTTTTATTGTTTACTTTTTCTACATACAATTGAACAATAGTTGGTCTAGCCCCCCTAAAATATGCAGGCACATAGTATGCATTTTTTTTATGATGAATAATATTTATATGTGTATGTACAGAAATTATACCAATATCATTCAAGGAAATACATTTTTTTGTAGGGAACATGCACAAGAATAAATATATGTTTAACCTACAATGAAAATCAATATTTTTAACTATTAACATATAAATTAATTATATTCAATTAGGTAGTGTCCACAACACTAAATCCCTTTAAAAATTTGAAAAAAAAATAGTAAAAAATTATTAAGCATACAAAACTATTCATACCTTTAGGCATATTTTGTACCCAAAAGACCACTAATTTTAGAAGGAATAGGTGATAGATAACCAATCACCCTCCCTCAATACATGTTCTACAACTAAAATTATATAAAAATAAGTTAATAACATAGATTTTTTACTATAACCATATTTATCATTTTAGTAATAACTACCTTTTATTCTTACACTTCGTATTGTAATATGCATTATTTCCTACATACATAATTATTCATTTTTTGAAATGGTAATGTTTTGGTTTTAATTTTATATAAATTATAGATTTTCCATGCAATAAATACAGATCATAATAATAAGATAAAATTTAATGGCCTTCATAGATGAATAAAACAACAAGATAAACTACTTCCTATATCACATTTGATTAACTATCCATAATAAGTAATATTAGCTAAATGATTAGCCAAGAAATTAAATATCAAATCACATGCAAGAACATATCCAAGGGAAACATAACCATAATTCCTCAACCCTTGTAAGGACATGTTCTATCACTAGTTGGACCATCCTTGACTAGGCCATAATTTGAAAGTTTTGTATTGTAATGTTGTAGAAGTGATAAAATCAAGTACAAACTTATCTAGCAAAACATTCAAGATAAGATTAATGGAATTAATTGGAAGTAATACTTCAAATACATTACTTTATATGTGACAATGAACATAATGAATAAAAAGGGGTGTTTGATGTCTTAAAATCACTATATATTACTTGCTTTTCTTCATTACAATTATTTCTTGCATATTTTATGGTAACATGTTTTTATCTAACATGCTAATGTTGATGTCTCTTGAAATTAAAATAGTCCTTATCTTCTAATTGTTAAAATATTTTGACGAATTGGGTTATATGATTACAAAATTTATGAAAAGGGAGTCTTTCCAAATAAACAATTTACAAAATTTACTAGGCTTGTGTGTTGTTAAAATAAAATATTGAGCATTGCTAAAAGGGTGGGTAAAAATATATTAAAGAGGAGGATTAATGGCATTATCATTAGTAGGGGATAACTATATCTACTACTGTAAAGAGAAAAGAAATCCATAGCTTTTCTTTCTCTCATACACCTCATTTTGATTATGGATTAGAACCTTATAGTAGTCAACTACTTGATGAGAGCTTGTAGAAAATAAAGCGATACTTTTATCCCTCTATAACTTATTTCTATGAAAATCTTAGAAGTATAATGCCATAATTAGTTGTCTTTTAAATCATAGAAGGTCCATCTCCCATTTTAGGGAGCTGACTAACTCGTAGAGAAAACACACCTATGTACATACAAAAATGCATGAAAACATACATAACATGATGCCATCGGAGCAGTGGCCCACCAAAGTTAAGAGCAATAGAAACGGAAAGCTGAGGGGCAATGAATGATGGCAGAAGGCAAAGAAACTAACAAAAAATGGTAGGTGCATCGATACTGTTATCAGCTCAAAAGATTATAATTTATAACACTAGAGGGTTTTACAACAATTTGCAGGTTTCAGGTCTCATAACACTCAATGTTTTCTAACCTAGACAATTTTTTTGATTAAAACCTTTTCTTATTTAGATATTAAAAATATAATGAAAGACACATTCAAAATTTACCACAGCTATTACTTAGAGTAAAAATTGTGTTTCAATTTCTTCATATGATGGAAAAAGAAATGCACAAAATAAGCATAGGTTAGAAAACACAGTGTGTTGTGAGTGATTGCATTCTACTTGTTCTAAGCTCAAGGGTGGAGAGCTTGGAGAGGATTCCTAGGTGGGGGATACATAAAATGAATCAAATTGACCTAAGGGGTGACTAACCAATTGGGTTGTTACGAGTAGATGGTTTTACAATAATATGTGGGTTGCAAGTTTTATAACACCTAGTGTTTTCCAACCTGCAATTGTTGTAATGAAAACCTTTTCTTATTTAGAGAGTATGAATGTAATGAAAGGAACTTTCAAAATTTACCAAAACTATTACTAATCTCATATATTTTGATCCGTTGATCTTTGGATTACATCATTCCTCACAACAAGAGTCCACAAATAGAAGCCTTTACCCTTCATTATCATCAACACATTTTCTAGTAGGTGTGTGCTACCATTTTTCTATTAAAAATAATTTAACTATACCAAGATTATGTTCGTTTAAAGAGAAATCCACATTCCATTCATAGTATTCAATCAAGCATCTAAGGGACAATATCAAATAGAGCAAGGCTACACTCCATTTTAACTCTATCTAAGAAGCAAGGCTATTTAAAGTGAAAGGTATTGTTTGTTTTCTTTATCTTTATGTTTATAGGGGGAATATAGGTTTGAATTGTATATTGTTAAAATAAGGTGAACTATTAAAAATTTTAATGGTCCAAGAACTATGCAAATATAATTTTATCAATACAATTTTCGGTGCATAAAATATAATGTGAAAGCCTAAAATTAGCAAATAGAAATTAGTTAACCATATGATATGATTGGAAAAAAAATGGGGTTGTGAGTGATATGATTGTGCTTGTTCTAAGCTCAACGGTGGAGAGCTCAGCGAGGATTTATAGGTGTGGGATACATAAAACTAATCAAATTGACCTGAGGGGTGACTAACCAATTGGGTTGTTATGTGTAGAGGGTTTTACAACAATATGTGGGTTGCAGGTTTCCTAACAACCGGTGTTTTCCAACATGCAATTAATAGTAATGAATTTTTTTTCTTAATTAGAGAGTACGAATGTAATGAAAGGAACCTTCAAAATTAAATTTCCATTTGATGATAAAATCTTCTTCTTGTCTTTTACCCCCTTTTCTAAGTGGTTAATTTTTTTCTTCTATTTTTTTGCTACAGTTTAAGCTCTTCCAACTATTGCTTTTGCATCTACAAGTTGATCATCAACACATTTTTCCTCATACCAATTATGTCTTTATGAAACTAAAATTCTATTTTTTTAGGGTAGGAGAGGTGG
>VDFB02134720.1:21065-57875 GCA_007258455.2 Sequoia sempervirens | reverse complement strand
GTTTATCAATAATATCAACTATTTGGAGCATGAGATAACTACAACAACATTTCACAGTATAAGATAGTAATTGATTTGCACTTTGTAGCAAGCTCTAGGTAAAGGAAAACAAATATTGAACCATACCAATAAGTACAACTTAGATCATGCCATATATCCATTGGAGGAGTCAAATTTATAAGCATCTAAGGGTTTTATGATAGATTTTAACACAACATATAAGATCCTTGATAACATTGCTTTACAATTCCACCAATATGTGTGCTATGAACCCAATACTACTTATCAAACTCTTTATATACATAACATATCCACTCACAACCAATTTAAGAATTTAATTAATTCCTTGAATTAAAGCTAAAACAAGAATCATACACACCACAACAGTGAGATGAAGAAAACAACCCTTAATCATTTTATTCAAAATTCAGATATGCTTGTACAATGGAGAGACATGCGTTCGAATTAATCATATCAATTCAAATGCCAATACTGTCATAATACATCAAATCCCCATGAATTCAAAACCTACTACAAAATGACTCAAAACCTAAATTGCATTTTCCTTAAAACCATCAAACTTTACAATTTGCTTTGCAATTTCATCTAGACTCGACCAAAAATATCTAACTTGCTAATCTGTACTTCTGGCCTTGAAATCCTTCTTATAGAAAAAGAAGGAGAAAACAAGCATTGGGCTAGAAAGCACATGTGTCACCAACCAATTGGATTGCCTTGTGATATTCCAAAAAGTAACAGCCCAAAAGATCCCACCCAAGGTGTAAGATAAACACTAGGGTTTTACATGAAGACAAAGGTAAAACCCCAACCTTAGGCTTTTCCCAAACACCATAGATGACTGCAGACATATATAAGACAAAATGGAACAAAAGAGAAATTTTTTGAAGTTCCATCACAAGGAAATGTCTCTCCCCTTCTTGGTAGTGACAACCCTCCTCCACACACAACCCTTAAAAATTATGAATAGAGGAATATGTAAATCTTTGAAGAACTCCAAAGTTGATTCTCCTAAATTGATGCAATTAGTCATTTTATCCTTTACAAAAAAATTTATAGTGATTACTAGAGGCACATAGACCACTTTTCATTAGAAGAAGAATTTGATCATACTTTTCCAATGATGACATTATGAGAAAACCTTAGGTTAAAAGAATAATTCCTAGCTAAGTTCTTTAAATCATGTCCAACCGTATAAGAGAAGACGGCTGCTATGTGTATCTGGATACCATGGAGAAAGGTTAGTATTTGGGCTCTTTCATCAATCATCCTACTCCCAAACATGCTCCCAAACAGACATAAAACATTCAAGCATTACTACTCTAAAAAATTAGATGCTGCCACAAACTTATGATGACTTAACCAGGCCTAGTACACACTCCCTCCCCATTAACCACTTAGACATATGGAAATTAAATGTAATTTTTTTGCTATTTTTAGTCATGTAGGTGTCCAATAAACCACTTGGTGGTGTTTCCCTTCAAGTTTAAGTTTATTTACTTGAATGAAGAGAAAAAGTCCTTTGATTACAATTAGAGAATACATTTGAGGCCTTGGTTGTGTAATTGGTGGACCATAGTCACATTTAACACTTGTTACAAAGTTTGGGAGTTAAAAAATTAAGTAGATTTAATTTGTGATGGACACATTTGGATGGTAGTAACAATAACTTGCAATCTATCAAGACTTGATTACCTTATAACCTATGAAATTCTATCGATGAAATGATAGATTAATCATAACGTCACCTTAGGATCACATCACCATGAAAAAACTTCATCCAACATCCTTATGAGTGCAGGTACCACCAAATAGGTATTTCTCAGATCTGTCTTCCTCGAGCGAGGGAAATTTAGGAAGAGAAGAGGAAAGTGAGACATGTAGTATGTCTAAAAGAGGGAGATCAACTAGAGTTCAAAAGATTAGAAAAAAATTATGTAAATGCATGGAATTTTTTCTTGCTGAAGGGGGGTCATGTTCTTATGATGATGAGAGCATGAGCGACGTCGAGGTTCCCTTGAGGTACAAACATCTATGGAAACAATGGGTACCCAAGGAACTTCCTCCAATAAACACTGATTTTTGTGTCAACGAGAGGATATATCGCATAGCACCATCGCCATTACATGGTTTGGGCCTATTTTGCATGGATGGCATAAAGGTCTATTATGACAAAGTTACTGAATTGATGGAGTATGTTAGACCCTGTTATAGTTACAAAGATTGGATGCAACTGGTTCGATATACACAAAGTATGCGTATGTATGCACTGTCAGCAAATTATATACAACTAAAAGATAAGGATCAAAATAAAGGAGTGGCTATGTACATTGATAGAAGGCCAAAAGCATCAGGGAATATTGTAGGGTTTATAAATAGTACACGACCTGGGTTAACAAATAAGCAACCCAATTGCATATTCGAGGTGCGCGAGGGAAACCGTGTATTCATATGTGCGATAAAATCAATAATTGTAGGGGAAGAGTTGCTAATCAATTACAATTTGAATCACTTAGTTACGAACACAGTTACTATGGGGGCGATATGTACTATGTACCATTTTACCCAACCTTCAATTAATGACTACAATATACCATTTTATTCTTATGTTTTTTTTTGTAAGTCTATTGGTTTCATTTTGGTAATATTTTTTTATATTTAATTTTTATCACAGCGGGACATTGATCATACGGAGAAGGCTTCGGCCTAGAGCACAGATCACAATGTATCTTCAGGCACTTCTACCCGACAAGTTTACCTCATTGTAATTGTACAAATTAGATACGAGCAAAATGTTTTATTATTATGTTGTTTTCATAAGTTTATTGGGTTAATTTTGATAATATTTTTAATATTCTTGTTGCAGTCGACTGATCGGGGAAAGGCACCAGTAGTAGATGAGAGCATCCATAGGGAGGTGCAGTCAATATTATGTGATGATGACATCACTTATTCAACAAACCCTCTTGATATGATAAGGAAGACCCAAAAAAAATGAAATGAAGAAATCCTTAAGTTGTTATTCATAGTGCCTCAAATAGATGAGATAAGAGAGAGGGTTAAAATATTGATTGCGAGATCACGAAACTTGCAAGTAAGTTGTCATGAGGTCTTTAATTATAACATAAGTTCATTCATGGTTTTATATTTTGTACTCTTTTATGTCATGAACTAAAATATGTGTTGTTTTTACAGGATTTTTTGCATCCTCATGATGCTCCTAGCCATGATCAGGGTATTGGAAGTGCTGCCTGAGGAGTAGGGGTTGATACAAGTGTCCATCTTGATCTTCCTGCGCATACATTGCATCATCTAACCCCATCATCTGTGCCTATATTATCATCTGAAATGTCGGCAACACATACCATGCAGGAATCCATTAGTGCACCCTTTGGCATAGAACACATGCCAAAACATGTTTCAGGACATGTACCTGGGGATGTAGAGGCCACTAGTATTGGTGATATTTTAGTAGCATTTCCTAGATCTTCCCATATTACTAGTACGGGAACATTGCCGGTCACATTTGTGGTGACCGAGGATTTCATTCCCATAAAGATAGAGAAGGTCCTAGGTACTTTAAAATGTTTAATTATTATTGTATATAATCCAAGTGAAATTTACTTATTGATCGCTCTTTTTGACTATTGATCTCATGATCATTTTGTAGGAAATGATGTTTTTTATAAACATCTAGTGATATTACTTTGCCTATATTTCACCTATAGTTAAATCAGGAAAGATAATCATATGTTAGATCTTTGAGAGGCCAATGGAACATTCACACGAGGGCAAAGACTCTACATCTGTTGCTAGGTCATGGGGAACTCAGTGGGAGAAACTGCCCTAGGGAGATTTGACATGAAAATCATCTAAGGAGAAAGTCGGCAGGACATTTTAGAGGTCTCGCCGACTAGCAGGGTTTCCATTAAGTCTGAGTGCTTCAAACCAGGGATCCTATCGGCATGAGATCTCTTTCGACATATAGTCTCGGTGACTGATGGTATCTCGCTGACAACAATGAACCTTTGGTGTAGCTTTCAAGTCAAGGTAAGGTCTCCCTGACTCCTAATGTCTCATCGACATATGATGAGCCCCAGATGGAGAGATGCTTTTGACATAAGAAGCGGGCTTCGCTAGGAGGTCTTAGCAAAGGCAAAGTATCATCGAAAGGAAGGGAAGGGGCCTCAATATGGTTGTCTTTGGCAGGAGTCCCGCCAACACAAAAGAACCCCTCGGTATGACTAAGGGACTTCGCTGGGATGTCTGACTGACAGTAAAGTGAACAGCTCGATAGAAAGTGAGGACCTCGGTGTAAGGTCTGGGCGATAAAGGAAAGTCATGCTGAAAGGAAAGACCCTGGCCAAAGCAAAGTGCCTTCGGTATGATATCTTCTTGATCGGCAGAAGTCTCAGTGAAATGAGGAGAGCTCGGGCAGACAGGGGGAGTTCGTCATGATGTCTCAACGACTGCGTCATGTCTCATCGACTAGAAAGTAAAGACCTCGCCAAAAGAACTTGACATTGACGCAAGGTCTTGTCGATATAAGAATGTCTAGTCGATAGAAGGAAGGGAGCTTAGTGGTATAACTTCTGGAGACGTCGACAGGGGTCTCCCTGAAATAGATGGTCTTGCTAGGGGATAGGATTTTCATCATGACGTCTCAGTGACAGTTTGAGTCATGCTCATAAGTTGCAGAGGACATAATCACATCGGTGAGACATTTTAGTGTCTCGCCAAGATGCGATTCTTTTCAAAAGAAGTTTCGACCGCCTACGGAGCCTGCGTGGAATACGCTTGAACAACCAGGAGGAGCTGAAGAGAGCCGTGGCAGTCTAATCAGAATGAAGAATGTCAATGGGATGAATGCAACACGTATCTGTTGTGAGCTCAAGGCATTCAAGGCGTTCAACTGAACTAGTTCGAATAGGACATAATGCCAGGGTCAGAATGAATGCGGTAGCTATGAAATATTTGAGGAAGACTTCTCTGGGGATGACTCTTCACAACAGGGACACACAAGGTTCTGCATTTAATTCATCTGAAAGATCTAGGGAGAGATCTTTCTAGGGGCGGATATTTTTGTAAGCCCTAAGGGGCCGACACATTTTGATATTTAAGGCTTTTTTACCTTTTTGTAGATAGTTTAGATTATACACTCGGAAGAGTTAGTGATTTTTTGTCAATCCTTTCTTGACTAAATGTATGTTTTGTAACTCAACTGAAATCTGGAACGTAAAACAGAGTTCACCTTGAAAGCAAGTACTAATGCTCTAACCACTCTCATTTTCTATATGTTAGCTTATGTATGTATTTCTTTAACAGTGTTTTTCTAAATCTGTATTCATACCACAAAGTTGTGAAGTTTGTTTCTTCCTTCTTGAGATATGTATGTAGATCAAACCTGTCAAGAGTGATGCATAAATCTAATGGGGTCATGTTGAGCAAGTAAAGCAGCTGCAGTCTAGTTTTCTTAGTGTGGTTGCTTTCTATTTTTTTTTTTGATTTCTTATCAACTCGGTGTATCACGATAGGAATAGTTCAATATAGTTTTATTTTGTATGCATTTCTTCTCCCTTTACCTCACAAAGATCAATAGTTTAGGTGATACCCAAAGGAAGTCGGCCTTCTCTGGAGGTTCACTCCAATCTTAGGTGACCCACAGCCTTGGAGTGATCCAATGTTTCACTAGAAAGCTTAGTTTTTACAACTTTGCATAGGGTGCATTTCTAGGTGACAATAGTTTCTGGCATGCCTGGTGGAACAGTGAACTAGATTGAATTGCTAGTTTGGTATTCAACTAATGAATTTCAGACTTTATAGAAGTCCTTCGGCATACTTGGTGACTCCACAAAGAAGAAGAACTCTAGAAATCAGTGCCTTCTACAGTTTATGAGAAAAGTTCAGACAAGAGGTAGCTCAGATCCCTTCGAATATTTGTAGCTGTCACCACCAAGAAGAAAAACTAGAGCAACAGAAAAAAGAGGAACAACAGTTATCTATTCTAGAAGAACTCAGTCTACTCCTCCATCAGTGAAATCTCATTTTGCTATACAAGTAAATCCAATTCAGCTACCTCCAATGGCTGCTCCAAGGAATCAACCCTTTGTCACTTTCAATAGAGGCAGCCCCTTAAATTTTGCACAATACAATGACATGCCAATGGCAGCCTTGAAGAGTCTACCAATTTTTACAGGGGAAGACCAAACTACTCCGATTGAACACATGAGAGATGTGGCTTCATTATGCAGAGTCCATCATATAACCCAAAAGGATGTTGCAGTGAGATTACTAGCTGCTTCACTAAAGGGAAGAGCTATCCAATGGTATAGGAGCCTACCAGTCAGCTCAATTGCAACTTGGGATGAATTTGGAGACAAGTTGCATAAGCAATTCCAAGACAGGTCTGAAAACTTGTCTCTACTGGAGCAATTGACTACAATTAAGAAGGCTCCACAAGAGCAGATGAATGATTTCAACTTTATATTTCAGAGAACTTGGGATAGGATCCCTGCAATGGTGAGGCCACCTCCAGAATACACATTTTTGTATTTTTTGAGGGCTCTGAACAATAACATAGCTATCATGATACAATCAATGGGAGGAGTGTCCTTGCCAGACACTTTCAAAATAGCAATCAGAGTGGAGAACAACTTAATACAAGCTGGAAAACTCGCTCCTAGGTCACCAATGCCTATATTTCTAGAGATTCATGCAAACATCCCTTTGAAAATACCTCCTTTCACACCTCTACCAGCTGTACCAACACTGCCAGCTGCTGTTCCAACCATTGATAATCAAGAAAGTGTTGCTTCAAGCTCATCACAAGAGTTACAAGAGATCAAAAGTCTTTTACAAACTTTTGGTAATAAGTTGGTGAACTTGGAAAAGCAACAGACCTATTCTAGGCCTTATCAATAGTAGAATTAAGCCTCAAGTCAGCCTTTTCAAGGTCAGTAGCAGCAATTCCAAGGGAATAAACAACAGTATCAGGGCAATTATCAGGGCCCAAGATAGAGTGTGAATACAAGGCCTTTTCAGGCCTATGTTTCAGCCCCTGTTAGTGCGACCAAGGAGCTAATTCCTATCCAAAGCAACTTAGCAGCAGACTATGAGTGGTGTTACCCTTGTAACCAACCTCATAATCAAGCCACTTGCTCAAATGGACTAATTAATCAGGCACTTATGGTACAAAATGCTTCAAGTTCGTAGCAGAGTGCATGCGATGATGCATCTTCATAACACCAGGACCAATTTAGCAATGATACAACCTTGCTTAACTAGCAAGGTCAAGAGTTCTATGGGTTGAATGAAGATAGTTCTCTAGTTACAGCTAACACTAGGGAAAATAAGAGTGCTTTTGAGCTTAGTCAAGCGGCTGATAAGGGAAAGGCAGCGACTTCAGAACCATCTACATCTCGAGTGGCTCCTGTTTGGCAAAGAAATCAGCAACTCCCAGATAAGGAGTAGTCACATCGGTAAGCTGATCATACTGGTATAAAGGTACATCCTAAAGTAAATCCAATTGTACCTTATAATATCCTTGATAGTATGAGAAAAATGAATGTTACAATGTCCATGTGGGACTCATTATCCATCCTAGGTCAAAAGGAAATGTTACAATCAACCCTGTCAAGTTTGAAAATGTCTAATGAATTTGAACCCCCAATAGGTCAGGTTAGAGCTGTGTTAACAAATAATTCTCAGGGAAATGATCAACAGCCTTGCATGGAGATTGAAAAAGGAGTTAAACCACCTCCTTTCTACATGTCAGTGATTATTGGTGATAAGTTATGTTGATGGTGTTTTCTGCAAAGCAACAACTCAGACAAAATGCAATATTCTATTTCTCTTGAAAGGTAATCTTTAATAATAAATCAATGAAAATCACCCCAAGGTCTCTTGGGTGTCAGGTCATGACAATGCATAAACAGCTCAGATAAAATGTGAAAATGCTGGTAATCAAAAATCGGACCTTACTACAAGTAGACTGTATCTTTCAAATTTATCAGATCTTATAATATGATGATCTCAAGTCCTAGATCTAACCGGATAATAAAGAAATAGTAAAAAGATGAGGGTGCAAAGATATGATAAGATCAAAACTATTCCTAGAATGAACAATGCAAATGACAAATACCTGGAATGGACCAATCTCAAGTTACCAATTCTTGCTTAACCCACAATGCAATATCACAAGAACGGTGCAATCTTCTAAGGTATATAGATTTTCAAATCATAGATATTAATCCACAATCGAACTAAGCACAAAACAGATGTATGGTCCAGGTTGACTTCACCAGCCTACTACAATCAGATAGTTACTGGGAGTATAGACCAGAGATTGCTACAAACATTCCAAATATGAAATCATGTACATCACTCATCAAACTAATCCAATTCTAAACACTAAACCCTAGATCTTTAAGCAATTTGAAAGATGAAACAACAGGAACCATGCAAGATAAACAAACACAAGAGGTTTCACCAGGAAAAACCACAATGTCTTCAATTGTATTAGATCACCAAAATGTTGCAACAATTCCACTGTTCTGTTACAATATTTGCTTCAAGAACTAAATTCTGCAAAAACCCTAATTCAACTATACCAAATTCTGACTCTTACTCTTCTATTCTCTTTTTTATCTATATCCATTACAATGAGGCAAGAATGCCCTTTATAGCAAATTCTCAAGACAATGTTGGCCCAACCAAACATTCACAAAAATAAATCAACCAAAACAAGTCAGCCCTAGGGATTTCAAAATAAGGCACACATTAAATGCCAATACATCATCAAGGTTAGCCTAGACACATTCCCCAATGTAGCCTGGATCAATACATGCCCTATGATAATAGGGAAGCACAAATCTCAAAATTGGCATTAATTACCACCTCCCTTATCCTTGTTCTGATCTCGAACCTTCAAATTTTTTTTATCCAACTCGACAACAGGTGGCAAAGGCAAGATCTTAAGCTGACATTCAATGGAGCCAATCTCCTCTTTTGACTATTTAATAGTTTTATTCCAATAATCTTTTTGGGCTTGATACTTATCCATCACTTCCAGATAGGTTGCTGCATCATCCAACTGGTGCCCTGTTATGACATTCTTAGAATCTACGACATAAACATCATGCCACCATTCCCTTAATTGTTCCAGGCTCAGGTACTTAGCAGAAATTTTCCTCCTGCTAGTCATAATCTCAAAAAATGCGATGCAACCATCATATACTCCAGTCAAATCACTATCTATTAGCTTCCTTCGTTTATGAATCTTCCTCATAGCCTTTTTCTGAATCTGCAAAGCCTCAAACCATTCCCAAGGTTCACTAAGTCTGGAGGAAGGAAGAATCCCATCTGCAACCAACTGATCCTTTCCATACTCCATGATCACCTTGGATTTCTGCAACAGAAGGTCAACATCCTCCTTGTCCTAGGATAACACATGTTCCAACAAATCCTTGGCTCTGACTACATCTTTTCCAACCGAAAGGACATCCTTTATTGCATTATCACCTTTTATTTGCACATCCTTCAACCAATCCACTGCAATCTGGGTAGCAGTCTTCATCTTTTCAATCTCAGAAATAGTTTCCTTAGGCAAGAAACTAGGAGTAACAGATGAAGAGGGGTGGAGAGATTGTAGAGGCTTCATTACATCTTCTAGACACTTCTTGAGCCTCTCATTTTCCTTCCTAAGCTCATGTTTGGTCTAATTTTCTTTCCTTAGTCTCCCAATTATTACTGCACTGGACCCCTCATACTCTTCAATGTCTTGTTCTACAGAAGCTGGCCCAAGGTTGATGGTCTGCACATTGTAATCCTTTCTGGTGACCTCTTCTTTACTCTTATCAGCAGCAGGAGTGGCAATGTGGATAACTCTGTTATTCACTTCATCCCTTTCTATTCTTGAAACTACCTTAGCCATCTTTTTCTTCTTCCCTTTTCCAATCTTGGATAACATGTCATCCCAATCCAGAGGAGTGTCTTCAACAACAACCTGTTTCTTCCTTGTGATCTCCTTTTCTAACCAATTTGGGACAGCAGGTTCCACCCGGATTTCATCTGTCTTCACCTCTTCATGTTTTTCTAGTGTTTCATCTTTTCCTTTTCCAGGAGACTGCTCACCTTGATCACCCATTTCAATCTCTTCTTCTTGCACCGGTGATGGGGTTCTAACGAGGATATTCTCCTTCTCAAGTGATCCGTTGCCTTTGCTGCTCTCCGGAGAATCCTCATATTGCACTAGCGGAGAAGGGTGCTTTTCTATCTCTTCAACTTCAAACTCGGCTGCTGCACCAAAGAGTTCTCCTTACTTGAAAGGTTCTGCCTCTCCACTAGTCTCATGTTCCTCAAGAGTCTCTTGTTCAGTCATGCTTGGTGAAGGAGAAGTAGCCCTAGGTTGTTCCACAGTGGGTATCTTTGGAAGAGGATCCATCTTTTGTATCGGCTCCTTAAGAGATGGAGTCCTTGATCTCCTCAAATAAACCTCTGTCTTTTCCCCTGAACTCTCCACATCAACAATCGGAGTCTCATCTTTAGAGGTATCCTGACCCTTCTTCTTTGAAACCCTAGTTGTCCTGGTCTTCTTTGGCGGTGGAGGAGCATCTTCTTCTTCTGCTTTTTCAACTTCCTCTTATTCAGAAGACTTGCCTATTTTCAAAGCTCGGATCCTTTTCTTTCCCTTTGGCTTTCTTTTTGGTTCAGGCTCACTTTCTTGAGGGCCTCTAATTTTGATTTTGAAGGGTGAGCTTCCCTTAGTTTTCCCTTTGGGGTCATCTTCCCCAGATTCTTCTGAAGTGGACATAAGATTGAGATTTCCCATCAAACTAAAGGTACAGGGTACCTTCTCACTTTCAACCTCCCAAACCTTATGCTTCAACCATGAAGTGGTAAATCCCATGATAGGGGCAATTAGGTCTTCCAACTCAGTGACCTCATCATCATTCCAGTTGACCTCCCCAACTGGTCTGTCCTTAACGAACTCATATGCATGATCTTGCAGTAGGTTTCCATCATCCTCTAGCTGGTCAGGTATTAACTTGACATTGTATTACCTAATCACATCAACTGGAAGCCTAGAGTACCTTTTCTTCCTTGCTTCAAAATCATCTTTAATATTTGCCCAATAGTCTTCTAGGTCTTCCTTATGATGGTATTCTTTGGTGGTCTTCTTCTGTGCTTCCCCGGTGATATCAAAGTTTGTCCTCTTGGAGTGGAAGGAGAAACCATGAGTTGCCAATTCATCCTTTGCCGCATGTGCCGATTGGATGGAAGGGCACACATATGCTATGTCGATTCTAAGAGGGAAATCCCCACCAAAACCTATTTTATGCTTTGCCCTTTTGACAATTGCATCAAATTCCCATACTTGCCTCACAACTTCCAATAATACAATATGATCAGTTGGGTACCTGGGTAACCTGTATGGAGCAGCCGGGCATCCATCAATTTTGATGTAAGAGAAGGTGGGAAATTGAATGAACCAGGCTCCATATTTCTTTATCAACTCCTTTACTCCATCTGACAATCTCACATGCTCCGCATTTTGAAGCATCCTAGTGATATGCATTGTGAATGCATCATTGGTTCTTCTGTAGTTCTGATGTCCTAGGTGTAATTCCGGGTATATCTCATAGACTATATCTTGTCCAAATGTCCCCTGTGGATTCAAACCCCTGTATGGGTAGAATCTAGCTAACACATACACCACATAGGAAGACATGGTGAACTTCTTTGTTTCCAGGACATCTCTTAATTGCTTATCAATCACAGCACTAATAAGTCCTACCCAATGGTAATTGGTACCCTGCTCAATCTTGTTAATCACATGGACCATCCAAATTTCTAACACACCAGCACTCTTCAATCCTACTACTCTGCTCAAGAATGTGATTGCATTGTATATATCTGACCTGAATTTAACCCTGTGCAACTACTTAGGGAGTTTTGAAAAATGGGACTTTGGCTTCTCCAACCAAGAATTAATCATCTGCTGAGCTTTAGTGGGCTCATTCTCATAATATGTCCTAGCGAGATCCATATTTAAGGCACACACAGAAGGCAAATCCGGCATGTCAAAGGCCTGGGCAATAGAAATGGGGTTAAAATTTTCCAGGACTCTCCCCTCAGTGCTAACAACCCTCTGTGTGTCAAAATCATATCGTCGGGCACACTTAAGTATTAACTCATAGCATTCAATTGTAGGAGGGAACTCTGCCACATGAACTAATCCAGATTTCATCATTCCCTGTCTCAGAATAGACAGATCCTTCTGAGCTGTTCTTTCTTTAAATTCCTCATATTGCCATGCTCCAACGTTAGTGTTCGGAACCTCAGACCACACAGAAGATATCTTGCTTTTAGGTAGCTGACTCTTGGTATCCAATCTTAGTCTTTCTGTCTTTGAAATGGAGGACCCTTCCGTATCTCCCTTAGATTTTCCTGCAGCAGACTTGCTTGATTCGGCCTGCATTTACATAAGGACATCATGAGTATCTAATTATCATGCATATTCCAATCCAAAGGTTAGCATAAAATCATATAAAGCCATTGAGATCCATCACAAATCATCAATCCTAGTAAATCCGAAAAAATAAAGGAATCCGGGAAAACAAAGTAGACTAGGAAAATCCAGTCGGGGCAAAATTTTGGAGAAATCTGACCCAAACGGATTCTTGCTGCCAAGACACCATGTGCCAAATAAATTATTAGTACAGACAAAAGATTATAAGATTATCATGAAATTCATTCGTTAGCAACAAGAAATCATCATTTAGCACTTTACCCTACTAGTCCTAGCCTCGAAAATTGAAAGAAATGAGACAAGGTAGGAAAACCAGAAAAGTTGGGACAGGACAAATTTTTGAAGATAGTTAAAATACTCCAGAATTCACTATACCCTGCGGAATTGGCCGAAACCGGGAAAATCCGGGTGCACAGAAATTCTGCGGACACCTCAGGAACCTGACGAATGATAACACGCGTCCCGTCAACTGAATGATCATACAAAACCTTACTAACTGGGATTCAAATGATCTCAAAATCAACACCAATAAGCAAGACCTCAAACGCACACAAGTTCAGATTTCCAAAGCCTTCAAATGAATAATCCTTATGGCAAAACAATGATGCCCTAATTTTGACAAATACACCCTTCGCCATGAAAACCAGGGTAAGCTCGAGGTTTGGAATACTATCCCTAAAGATGAATCTAAAGCACTCCAAGTCTTCACAAGGTAGGGGCTAGTTTAATCTAGGCGCAAGATATACAAACCATAACAAATTCATTAACCCGGGCCGAGCACCGAAAACCCTAACCTCACACAAGACAACAAATTACGCACTTAGAGGGCAAAAATCTGACCCAGAACACCATCTATAATGACACACCCACCATTTAATGGATAAACACAAGCACACATGGTACGGGTGATGAGGTTTCATGAAAAGATAGGTCAAACCCTAGCTTTATGAATACAAAGCCATAATCCAAGAAAAGCCCAACCCCAAAATGGCTACCAATCAACCTAGAAAGATTCAATTATCACGCAAACGGATGGAAGGGCTAGCCGCGACTTACCATGGATGAATACAGATGAGGCTCGAGCTCGAAGAGGTGACTGCAAAATAAGTGTGCCCTAGCAACGAAAATCCTAACACTAGTGCCCGAACAATCCACGGGCAGACAACTCAAGATCAACGCTCAAAGCTCGAATGAAGAATGCACTCAAACACCAAAGCAGAAAGTAGGTGAATATTGAAGTCAAAATGATGCCTAAAAGACTTTAAATCCCTCCATATTCGCATCTGAGCAAAGGTACTTTGAGCATTAATGAACGACAAGACATGTTAAAAAAATCCAGAAACCCGAGCCTAGGACGAAATTTCAAAAAAAACCAAGACACGCGGAAAAGCCGGATGAACACGAATTCAGTAGATATGGCAGAAACCAGGATTTAAATGAAGTTCGGGATTTTGACGTAGTCCGGGAAAATCCACCAGAACCGAAAAATCCTAGAGTCAAGCAGAAAACCTGGATTCAGAAAATTCAGCAATAAACGAACAATGAACCAGAGCGCGGAGAAAATCCGCTGGAGCTGGAAAATCTCAGATTCAGGTCAAAACCCGAATTTTCACTGAAACCCAACTTTAACCAATTCAAGCCCAAGGAAAGACCAGAGCCAACAAGACCAACATTTCAAGACCTCAAAAGGATGAATCTCATAAAACCAAAGGCCAAAAACCTCATTAAAAGAGGGTCCCTACTCCAAGTGGGGCGTGTGTGCAAAACTGCACAACAAATGGGGACTCTGCTGGGGAAATGGTCCTGAGCATTTCGATGAGAAACTGAAATCAAGAACCCAAAACTTATGGTTTCAACTCATCCATCCAGCCATTACCTATGGTTAAAACAAAGAACCCCCCAATCATTCAAACTTTCCTACACCAGGGTCAAAGTGTGTGCATATGCATTCATTACCTTCCCGTAGTTGCAACAGGGACCGAACTTGGTATGAACAAGCTACATAAAGATTCATACTCTAAAAGTAACCTGGATAGACCCTCGCTACCAGTCAGGCGTCTATAGCCCTGACGAGGTTATCGCTGTGATCCTCCTGAACATAACTCTACTGCCAGTTAGGCGTCCATAGCCCCGATAAAGATATTCAGATTCCCCTGATGAGTTGAATTTAAATCTTTTAATTTTCAATATGTATATTCTCTCTCTCTTTTTTTTTTATACTTCTTATCTTTTCACGACTTCTACTTCAACCTATGAACAATGAAGTTCACATCAGGGATGAGAACCATAGTGGCACTAGAGCAGAAAAATGATTTTTCACTTGTTCAAACTTCATAAGAACCTTATGCAACTTCAGGTATTTTTAATATTTTAAAATATGAGACCTTAATGTATTCCTGTTCAATCTGACTAGAAAACCCTATGCCTCAGCACAAGGATAAGTGACATTGGGTAGGGAATTCATACCATAATGTCCTGGAAGGATGATTAGAGTTTGTAAGAGAAATACCAAGAACATCAAACCTACTTTGTCACCACCATTATACAAATGCAACAAGGGACCCTCAGAAAGAGAAGGAATCAAGAGCAAGAGCAACACAAACCAAAACAAACAAACCAAAGCAAACCTAACCTAACCGAAACAAAACAAACAAACCAAAAGGAAATCTATTCTAGCCAAAACAAAAACAACAAACCGAAAGCAACCTAAACTAACTATATACAAAGCAAGGAGCTGGAAACAGCTCAGGACTGGAAATAATGTTTCAAATACTGCCCATTGACAGGCAGTGGAATGTCTTCTCTCGTGAGAGTCTTCAGACAGAAGGCATTATTTCCAAGTATTTCAGCAATCTGATATGGGCCAAGCCACAGTTTATCGAACTTCCCATGGTTCCCTTTTTGATCATGATGTTTATCCCAGTATAAGACAAGATCAAAAATCCTAAAGGCCTTGACTTTACCCCTCCTATCAAACCACCTCTTAACTACCCCCTGATGTTTGGAAAAATTCTCAAGGGAATTGTCTTGTTTCTTCTCAAGGTGTAATAGTTCTGTTAACCTAGCTTCCCTTCTGTCCCCCTCATCATAAAACTCATTTATAAACTATAAAGTTGGGATCTTGAGTTGAATAGGGAATACTGGCTCCAGACCATATACTAGGTGATAAGGAGATGTTCCAATGGATGACTTAAGTCTTGTACGATCTGTCTAGAGAGAAAATCGAAGCTGGGTATGCCAGTCTTTTGGGTTCCTTTCTAATAGCTTACAGATGACAGTCAATAAGTTCTTATTAGAGGACTCTGCTAAGCCATTACCCTGAGGATAATAATTGGATGCAAATTTCACAATAATGCCATGATCAAAAGCCCAATTTGAAAATTTTAAAGATGCGAAAACAAGACCATTATCACAGACAATAGCAATGGGGCATCTAAATCGATTAAGAATAGCAGATTCTAGAAAATCAATCACTACCTCAGATGTACATTGCCTGCAAGCGAATGCTTCAGTCCATCTTGTAAAATAATCAGTAATAGTGAGAATCTACCTGTGTCCTGTAGAAGATGGTGGGTTGATGGGGCCTATGAAATCCATACCCCACTGAGCAAAAGGTCTTACCTTAGTGACCGGTTGGAGTGGAAGTGCTGCATACCTCTCATTCGTTGCTGCGGTCTAGCAAGTGTGACAGGTCCTGAGATTATGGTGAACCTCTTTGAATAATGTGGGCCAATAGTACCCTGCCCTCAAAATCTGATTTTCTATGGCAATTGCAGAACCATGGCCAGTGCCATATTTTTCATGAAATTCATTCATCACTCTTTCAGCTTCCTGTTTCCCTAGACATCTCAAATAAATGCCTTCATGATTTTTCTTGTACATAATAGCTCCCTTTAATATGAAACCATCACTTCTTAATCATAGAGCCCTCCTTTGCACAACATTAAGATGACATGGAGATCATTGGTTCAACAAGTAATAAACTATATCATCATACCAACCATCAGGAGAAACCTCTTCGAGATTATAATTCTGAACAGTTAGTTCAGGACCTATTTCAGCCATAGTCTGAGTAAGTCCTTGCCCTCTTACCAGCTTCATAGGCTGGATCTCAATATCATACTCCTGTAGCATTGTCACCCACTTAGCTCTACGCTCTCCTAACTCATTTTGCATCAGAAGTAACTTGACTGCGGGGTCTGGGACAACTGCATAAACCTTATTCTTGAGGATATAATGTCTGAATTTATTCACTGCTCTAACCAGAGCGTATGCTTTCTTTTCTACACCTGGGTATCTCAACTCATCATCTTTTAATGGGGCACTCATAAAGGCAATGTGATGCTCATTTCCCTCATCAGACTTTTGAGTTAGCATTCCTGCACATGAATGGTCTGAAGCAAAGGAATAGATGTGGAAGGGTTTACTGTAATTGGGGCTTACCAATTATGGAGCATCAACAATGGCTGTTTTGATTTCTGCAAATGTTTCCTTCGCTTCCGTAGTCCATTCGATCTTAGCATCTTGTTTCAGCATTGCATTCAGTGGTTTGACAATTTCAACAAATCTAGTAATGAATTTTCTGATGAAGTTGATCTTGCCGAAGAAGGACTTCATCTCCTTTTTGCTAGCAGGTGGTTGAATCTTCAGTATATTTTTCACTCGTTCTGGATCAACAACAATTCCCTTTTCTGATATCACATGTCCTAGTAGCTTTCTCTCTGTTACTCTAAAAATACACTTTTTAGGATTCAAGGATATGCCAAATTCTCTGCACTTTTGAAACACTTTGCACAAATCTAAGATGTGATCCCCTCTATTTTTTAGAAAAATAGTCAGGTCGTCCATGTAAATAATGATGTATTTGCCTATGATATCTTTAAAGGCAATATCCATAGCCTTTTGAAATGTAGCTCCTGCATTAATGAGTCCTAAAGACATCCTTTTGTAGGCAAAGGTACCCCATTTCATTGTGAAAGCAGTCTTGTGCTTGTCCTCATATTGAACCATTACTTGATTGTACCCTGAATAACCATTCAGAAAAGACATCATCTGAGATCCATTAACTATTTGAAGTACTTCATCCAGTGAAGGAACTGGATAGCTGTCTTTTTCTGACGATCTGTTCAAATTCTTAAAATCAACACAGAGTCTAATTTCACCATTCTTTTTCCTTACTGGGACTAGGTTTGCCACCCATGTTGAATGCCTAACGGGAAATATGATTCTGGCAGATAATAATTTCTGAACTTCTTTCTGTATGACTGGTTCCAATAATGCATTAATTGGTCTCTGCCTTTGCTTAAAAAGCTTGGCACCTGGCTTCAAAGGGATAGTATGAGTTATGATTGATGTATCATAAGTTTTCAAGTCCTCATAACTCCAGGCTACTATATCGGGAAAGCTATGCAATGCTGCAATTATTCCTTGTCTTTCTTCTGGAGTGCATACTTTGCTAATAAATATATTTTTGGCATTATCATTAGTTCCCATATTGTAAGTATCACATTGTCCATTGATAGACTCCTTCTTTGATTCTTGTTCCTGATCTTTGATCTTATCCATATCAAAAATTCGTTCCAACTGTAGCATTCCCCTTGGAATAGTATTAGACTTAAGATTCATCACTCCTTCCAAATCCAGTTCTGCTTCTTGGAGCTCTATTTCATCAATGATTTGAGAGGAAAAAATGTCTGTGTTTGTGATAAAGTCCAGAATATGCTTGTCATCTTCGAATACCTGAAAGTTAGTAACATTATCTGGGACCGATGGCACAAGAGTCAATTCTACAGTGAATTTCTTCAAACCTAATAAAGATAAAGGCTGTAGGGTGCTTGCCGCCTGAGCCAGAGAATTTGCAGTTTGATTCTTTTGTCTTGATATCAATTGAATATTGAAGGCATCAAATCCCTCAATGAGGTCCCACACTCTATGCCTATAATTAGTCATTCTTCTATCGTGGCATGAATATTGTCTCCTTACTTGCTTAATTACTAACTCAGAATCGCCAAAAACTTGCAGAATCTTAACCTTTTTCTTAAGTGCCATAAGAAGTCCATGAATTAACGCCTCATATTCCGCTACATTGTTAGTACAGTGAAATTGAAGCTTATGGGCTGCAAAGAAATTCTTACCTTTTGGACTAATCAGTTCAAACCCTGCCCCAGCTCCATGCTTGGATTTGGATCCATCAAATCTAAGTGTCCAACACTCAGCAGCTGTAATATTCTTCGTCATATCCTTTGGCTTAATATTGCCGAATGGTTCCTCAGACGACATGAGTTTCTTTTCTTGATATTCTTCCTGAGCGTTTTGTATATCTGTTTTAACTGCCAAGGTTGGATTCATGCATTTCTGTACTTGTTCCACTGCTATTTGGCATAAACAACACTCGAACTCTGAATGTGAAGGATTATGAACTCTACACCAATTAGGTAAGAGTAATTCTTCAAAGCTTGTCCTTCTACCTACGTGAATTTGATTTTCAACGCATTGCTTGATGAATTCCTGAAAACTGTCTAATAGGCTGATTTGATTATCTTCAGTTTCCTCTTCTTCCTCCATTGATTTTTTCAAAACAGTAAGATGGCTGGATCTTGTTTCTGCATCAATAGGCATCGTGTGTAGCATCAATACCTCCTCTGAGTCTGACTCCTCATACTGTGTCAACAACATATAATTTCCCATGCCAACTTCTAATATCAAAACTTCTGTTGAAGTCTTTTGGTATTCTATAATTATGTATTTCATTCTTGGCTCTCTCTCAATTCTGATATGATTGGGCACTCCTTTCTAGGGAAGCAACATGTGAGAGTGATTAGTAGACACATAAGCATTCAAATCCTTAGTAAAATCTCTTCCTAGAATCAAACCATACGCATCCGGGATATCAGTTACTTGAATATTGATAACCTGTTGAATCCTTGGGTCCGAAGCTATCTGCATGTGAATCATGTTTAATTCTCCCACCACATTTACTTTAGTTCTATCTAGTTGAGTTACTTTCTTTTGAGAGTCAGCAGGTGTAATCCCTAAAGCTCTACATACTCCAAATGGCATCACATTGGTGGAAGCACCAGAATCTAGTAAACAATTATGTAGATTCTTACCGAATATGCGCACAGAGATCAGAAATGGTGGGGTTTCTGTCTTCCCTTGGAACAAAGCTGGCTGAGTATCTACTTGAGCCACTTGAGTCTTGTCCTTTTCCTTTCCTTTGTCTTCAGGGGGAAAGCTAGTCCGAGTGTGTGCATGATCTTGTGTTTTCACAGACTGAGAACTAGAAATCTTGCTATTATGCTCATTAGAAAGTTTATCCAAAGATACAGGATGTGCATCATAAGTACCTAAAACTGCCTTCCTAATGGGGGGGAACTTTAATAATTCAAATGCTGAAAGATTTACCTTTAATTTTTTGAACTCCTCAGTGACATACAAAGCCATTTGCTCCTCGCTCATATTAGTGGAGACTTCCCTAAAATGTTCCTCCACCTTGTCTCTATTTGTTTGAACAACCTTTTCCTTCTATGGATCAGTTTGAACTTGTCTTTCCTTCGAAAGGTACTATCTTGACACATGCGGATAAGATGGATTATTACTAGCATTAGGATCTGGAGGGGTATTGAAATTATTAGGAGGAATAGAAGTAGTGAAAGGTCCCCCAGCTTGTGGGCGCCTATGAGGCATATCTCTCAAACCTTGCCTCTGGAACATCTGTACCTCTTCAACATAAGCTTCTTCCTGATCGAGGGGGCCATTATCATTCATTGTTTCTTCATTGAATAACTGAGCCACTTCATCCCCATTACAAATTTGATTTGTTTTCCCCTCCTGAGAATTAGATTCCTCCTCTGGTACATTTTCCTTACTTGCTGGGAAGGGAGCGTGATTTAATACCAGCACAGGAGAATCATAAGGGTTGGAGGGAACAATCTCTTGCCCATTTGCATTATTCTCCACCTCATACTGAAAAATGGAAGCCGCGGTTTGGAACTCTGGACATTCTAATTCTGAATGCTGGCTTGTCTTATAAAGCCTACACCACCCTGACAGGGCAGCTTCAGCCAGATATACACCACTGGGAGGCTTGTCTTGACTGGCTGGCTAATTTGCAGATTGGTTGACAGGTTGATCCAAGGGAGTAGGAACTTCTCCATTATTAGGTCCCGTATTCCACGTTCTGCTCTGTCCTTGTGATTGCTTCTTATCAAATCCTGATCCACTACCTTGTCCTCTATCAAAATTATGTCTCCTATCATTATTGTAGCCTCTGTCATTATTGTAACCCCTATCCTGATTATATCCTCTGTCATTGTGGAATCCTCTCTCATTACGCTGTCCTCTATCAAAATTCTACCCTTGTAGAAATTCCTTATTATGATTGGATTGTATATTCTTCTGAGTAGCTTGTAATTGGCTGTTTTGGTTCCTTAAGTAGGTCACCTCTAGATTTAGCTTCTTTATCTATTCAGCCATTTCATCAATCCTCTCCTTATTTGGATCTACATAAGGGGGCCAGCTCGGCTTACCTTGGGGAGGAACAGGCATTGTGGCAGATCCTATAGACTAATGCAACACTTCTGAGTTCTGCAAATAGGCAAGGAAACTATTCGGCTATGGCTGATACATGGGCTGGTTAACCTGCTGCTAGGGAAAATTCATCATAGGGGAAACCTGGCTCATGGGAAGACCAGGATGCGACACCAATGGTAATTGAGGTACTGGATTCATGATTGGAGTATGATTGGTAAGTGCCTGATTTACTGCCTGAACCTGATTGGGATGTGCAACTAGTCCTAAAGAAGGCAACGGCCCAGTCACATGTTGTCTCAGATCTATGCTAAGCTTAACAGCTTCTGTATATGCATCAATTAGGTTAGCTGGAGGGTTAGGTCTCCACTTCAGAAAGGTGGCCATGAGGCTATCCAATGCTTCATAATAGACTCCCAGGGCTGTATTGTTATCGAAAACATAAGGATCTTGAAGCCTGGTGTACGCTCGGTGAAACCTATTATTGAAACTAGATATTGGTTCATTAACCTCTCTCTTGACTTTAGTGAATTGCAGACATAACTCATTGGCATTGATGGGTATTCTGAACTTCTGTAAAAAGGTAGTCTCAAGGTCATTCCAATTAAGAATTGAGCCAGAAGGGAGATGATTGTACCAGTAAAAGGCCTCTTCTCCTAGTGAATAAGGAAACAACCTACAAGCAACATCCTCATGAACAATCCCTCAGTCTTTGAGACAGGTTTGGAAGATCCTTATATGTTCTTCTGCAGTCCTGTTTGGGTCATTAACATGGAATTTTGAACAAAAGTGATTAGGGTTTTTGGGCATTGCATTGTAAGCATTGAAAAACAAAGGAGATGGATTATTAGCAAGGAAGGCCATTGGCAAAAATGGGGGTGGTGGTTGTGGTTGGTTAGCAATAGGCTGAGGTTGTTGAATGGGAACTGCCTCAGGGATGGGTATAGCTTCAACTTCTGGATGTGAAGATATGGATGATGCTGGTGAAGGGATGGGTGATGACGATTCTCCCCTTTCTCAGGTCCTTCTTGACCTAGGGGGAAACTGTAATTCTTGTAAATCTTCCTCTCCTGCGGTAGATCTGGTATTTCTCCTATATCTTTCTAGAGAGATGGCGTTCAAGAAATGATCCAGTGTGCTCATTCAGGCCCTCCTTCTAGCGCCAATCTGTTGATGGTTTTTTCTGCACAACAACAACTCATACATAATGCAATATTCTATCTCTCTTGAAAGGTAATCTTTAACAATAAATCACTGAAAATCACCCCAAGGTCTCTCGGGTGTCAGGTCATGACAATGCATAAATAGCTTAGATAAAATGTGAAAATACTGGTAATCACAAATCAGACCTTACTACAAGAAAACTGTATCTTTCTAATTTATCAGATCTTACAATATGATGATCTCAAGTCCTAGATCTAACCGGATAATAAAGAAATAGTAAAAAGATGAGGGTGCAAAGATATGATAAGATCTAAACTATTCCTAGAATGAACAATGCAAATGACAAATACCTAGAATGGACCAATCTCAAGTTACCAATTCTTGCTTAACCCACAATGCAATATCACAAGAACGGTGCAATCTTCTAAGGTATATAGATTTTCAAATCATAGATATTAATCCATAATCAAACTAAGCACAAAACAGATGTATGGTCTAGGTTGACTTCACCAGCCTACTACAATCAGATAGTTACTGGGAGTATAGACTAGAGATTGCTACAAACATTCCAAATATGAAATCATGTACATCACTCATCAAACTAATCCAATTCTAAACACTAAACCCTATATCTTTAAGCAATTTGAAAGATGAAACAACAGGAACCATGCAAGATAAACTAACACAGGAGGTTTCACCAGGAAAAACCACAATGTCTTCAATTGTATTAGATCACCAAAATGCTACAACAATTCCACTATTCTGTTACAATATTTGCTTCAAGAACTAAATTCTGCAAAAACCCTAATTCAACTATACTAAATTCTAACTCTTCTATTCTATTTTTTATCTGTATCCATTACAATGAGGCAAGAATGCCCTTTATAGAAAATTCTCAAGACAATGTTAGCCCAGCCAAACATTCACAAAAATAAATCAACCAAAACAAGTCGGCCCTAGGGATTTCAAAATAAGGCACACATTAAATGCCGATACATCATCAAGGTCGGCCTAGACACATTCCCAAATGTAGCCCAGATCAATACATGCCCTATGATAATAGGGAAGCACAAAACTAAAAATTGGCATTAATTACCACCTCCCTTATCTTTGTTCTGATCTCGAACCTTCAAATTTTTTTTATCCAACTCAACAACAGGTGGCAAAGGAAAGATATTAAGCCAACATTTAATGGAGCCAATCTCCTCTTTTGACTATTTAACAGTTTTATTCCAATCATCTTTGTGGGCTTGATACTTATCCATCACTGCCAGATAGGTTGCTGCATCATCCAACTGGTGCCTTGTTATGACATTCTTAGAATCTAGGGCATGAACAACATGCCACCATTCCCTTAATTGTTCCAGGCTCAGGTACTTAGGAGCAAATTTCCTCCTGCCAATCATAATCTCAAAAAATGCGATGCAGCCATCATATACTCCAGTCAAATCACTATCTATTAGCTTCCTTCGTTTATGAATCTTCCTCATAGCCTTTTTTCGAATCTGCAAAGCCTCAAACCATTCCCAAGGTTCACTAAGTCTGGAGGAAGGAAGAATCCCATCCGCAACCAACTGATCCTTTCCATACTCCATGATCACCCTGGATTTCTACAACAGAAGGTCAACATCCTCCTTGTCCTGGGATAACACATGTTCAAACAAATCCTTGGCTCTGACTACATCTTTTCCAACTGAAAGGACATCCTTTATTGCATTATCTCCTTTTACTTGCACATCTTTCAACCAATCCACTGTAGTCTGGTTAGAAGTCTTCAACTTTTCAATCTCGGAAATAGTTTCCTTGGGCAAGAAACCAGGAGTAACAGACGAAGAGGGGTGGAGAGATTGCAGAGGCTTCATTACATCTTCTAGACACTTCTTGAGCCTCTCATTTTCCTTCCTAAGCTCATGTTTGGTTTGAGTTTCTTTCCTTAGTCTCCCAATTATTATTGCACTGGACCCCTCATACTCTTCAATGTCTTGTTCTATAGAAGCTGGCCCAAGGTTGATGGTCTGCACATTGTAATCCTTTCCGGTGACCTCTTCTTTACTCTTATCAGCATTAGGAGTGGCAATGTGGATAACTCTGTTATTCACTTCATCCCTTTCTATTCTTGAAACTACCTTAGCCATCTTTTTCTTCTTCCATTTTCCAATCTTGGATAATATCTCATCCCAATCTAGAGGAGTGTCTTCAACAACAACCTGTTTCTTCCTTGTGATCTCCTTTTCTAACCAATCTGGGACAGCAAGTTCCACCCGGATTTCATCTGTCTTCACCTCTTCATGTTTTTCTGGTGTTTCATCTTTTCCTTTTCCAGGAGACTGCTCACCTTGATCACCTATTTCAATCTCTTCTTCCTACACTGGTGATGGGGGTCTAACGGGGATATTCTCCTTCTCAGGTGATCTGTTGCCTTTGCGGCTCTCCAGAGAATCCTCATATTGCACTAGTGGAGAAGGGTGCTTTTCTATCTCTTCAACTTCAAACTCGGCTGCTGCACCAAAGAGTTCTCCTTCCTTGAAAGGTTCTGCCTCTCCACTAGTCTCATGTTCCTCAAGAGTATTTTATTCAGGCACGCTTGGTGAAGTAGAAGTAGCCCTAGGTTGTTCCACAGTGGGTATCTTTGGAAGAGGATCCATCTTTTGTATTGGCTCCTTAGGAGATGGAGTCCTTGATCTCCTCACATAAACCTTTGTCTTCTTCCCTGAACTCTCCACATCAACAATCAGAGTCTCATCTTTAGAGGTATCCTGACCCTTCTTCTTTGAAACGCTAGTTGTCCTGGTCTTCTTTGGCGGTGGAGGAGCATCTTCTTCTTCTTCTGCTTTTGCAACTTCCTCTTCTTCAGAAGACTTGCCTATTTTCAAAGCTCAGCTCCTTTTCTTTCCCTTTGGCTTTCTTTTTGGTTCAGGCTCACTTTCTTGAGGTCCTCTAATTTTGATTTTGAAGGGTGAGCTTCCCTTAGTTTTCCCTTTTGGGTCATCTTCCCCAGATTCTTCTGAAGTGGACATAGGATTGAGATTTCCCATCAAATTAAAGGTAAATGGTACCTTCTCACTTTCTAACTCCCAAACCTTATGCTTCAACCATGAAGTGGTAAATCTCATGATAGGGGCCATTAGGTCTTCCAACTTAGTGACCTCATCATCATTCCAGTGAACCTCCCCAACTAGTCTATCCTTAATAGACTCATATGCATGATCATGCACTAGGTTTCCATCATCCTCTAGCTGGTTAGGGATTAACTTGACATTGTATTGCCTAATCACATCAACTGGAAGCCTAGAGTACCTTTTCTTCCTTACTTCAAAATCATCTTTAATATTTTCCCAATAGTCTTCTAGGTCTTTCTTATGATGGTATTCTTTGGTGGCCTTCTTCTATGCTTCCCCGGTGATATCTAAGTTTGTCCTCTTGGAGTGGAAGGAGAAACCATGAGCTGCCAATTCATCCTTTGCTGCATGTGCCGATTGGATGGAAGGGCACACTTCTGCTATGTCGATTCTAAGAAGGAAATCCCCACCAAAACCTATTTTATGCTTTTCCCTTTTGACAATTGCATCAAATTCCCATACCTGCCTCACAACTTCCAATAATACAATATGATCAGTTGGGTACCTGGGTAACCTGTATGGAGTAGCCAGGCATCCATCAATTTTGATGTAAGAGAAGGTGGGAAACTAAATGAAACAGGCTCCATATTTCTTTATCAACTCCTTTGCTCCATCTGACAATCTCACATGCTCCGCATTTTGAAGCATCCTAGTGATATGCATTGTGAATGCATCATTGGATCTTCTGTAGTTTTGATGTCCTAGGTGTAATTCCAGGTATATCTCATAGACTATATCTTAAAGATATCACATTTCCACAATCCATATTGATTATTGCTAGACGACTTCTGGATTTGATTGTGTAAGAGTTTTTGCATCAACGTTTCGAATCACACTCCGTGATCCATCATCAGGATGTTGAGAGCTCTCAACATCCTGATGATGGATCACGGAGTGTGATTCGAAATGTTGATGCAAAAACTCTTACACAATCAAATCCAGAAGTCTTCTAGCAAGACTATATCTTGTCCAAATGTCCCCTGTGGATTCAAACCCCTGTATGGGTAGAATCTATCTAACACATACACCACATAGGAAGACATGGTGAACTTCTTTGTTTCCAGGACATCTCTTAATTGCTTATCAATCACAACACTAATAAGTCCTGCCCAATGGTAATTGGTACCCTACTCAATCTTGTTAATCACATGGACCATCCAGTTTTCTAACACACCAGCACTCTTCAATCCTGCTACTCTGCTCAAGAATGTGATTGCATCATATATATCTGACCTGAATTTAACCCTATGCAACTGCTTAGGGAGTTTTGAAAAATGGGACTTTGGCTTCTCCAACCAAGAATTAATCATCTGCTGAGCTTTAGTGGGCTCATTCTCATAATATGTCCTAGCGAGATCCATATTTAAGGCACACACAGAAGGAAAATCTGGCATGTCAAAGGCCTGGGCAATAGAAACGGGGTTGAAATTTTCTAAGACTCTCCCCTCAGTGCTAACAACCCTCTGTGTGTCAAAATCATATTGCCAGACACACTCAAGTATTAACTCATAGCATTGAATTGCAGGAGGGAACCCTGCCACATGAACTAATCCAGACTTCATCATTCCTTGTCTCAGGATCGACAGATCCTTCTGAGCTGTTCTTTCTTTAAATTCCTCATATCGCCATGCTCCAACGTTAGTGTCCGAGACCTCAGACCACACAGAAGATATCTTACTTTCGGGTAGCTGACTCTTGGTATCCAATCTTAGTCTTTTTGCCTTTGAAATGGAGGACCCTTCCATATCTCCCTTAGATTTTCCTGCAGCAGACGTGCTTGATTCGGCAATCCGGGAAAACAAAGTAGACCGAGAAAATCTAGTCGGGGCAGAATTTTGGAGAAATCCGAACCAGAAGGATTCTTGCTGCCAAGACACCATGCGCCAAATAAATCATAAGTATGGAAAAAGGATTATAAGATTATCATGAAATTCATCCGTTAGCAACAAGAAATCATCATTTAGCACTGTACCCTATTAGTCCTAGCCTCAAAAATTGAAAGAAATGAAACCAGGCAGGAAAACCGGAAAAGTCCAGACAGGACGGATTTCTGCGGATAGTTCAAATACTCCGAAATTCGCTATACCCCGCGAAAATGGCCGAAACCGTGAAAATCCGGGTGCTCAGAAATTCCGCGGACACCTCGGGAACCTGACGAATGATAACACACGGCCCACCAACTGAATGATCATACAAAACCTTACTAACTGGGATTCAAATGATCTCAAAATCAACACCAATAAGCAAGACCTCAAATGCACACAAGTTAAGATTTCCAAAGCCTTCAAATGACTAATCCTTATGGCGAAACAATGATGCCCTAATTTTGACAAATACACCCTTCGCCATGAAAACCAGGGTAAGCTCGAGGTTTGGAATACTATCCCTAAAGATGAATCTAAAGCACTCTGAGTCTTCACAAGGTAGGGGCTAGTTTAATCTAGGTGCAAGATATACAAACCATAACAAATTCATTAATCTGGGCCGAGCACCGAAAACCCTAACCTCGCACAAGACAACAAATTATGCACTTAGAGGGAAAAAATCTGACCCAGAACACCATCCATAATGACACACCCACCATTTAATGGATAAACACAAGCACACATGGTACGGGTGATGAGGTTTCATGAAAAGATAGGTCAAACCCTAGCTTTATGAATACAAAGCCATAATCCAAGCAAACCCAACCCCAAAACGACTACCAATCGACCTAGAAAGATTCAATTATCATGGAAACGGATGGAAGGGATAGCCGTGACTTACCATGGATCAATACGGATGAGGCTTGAGCTCGAAGAGGCGACTGCAAAATAAGTGTGCCCTAGCAACGAAAATCCTAACACCAACGCCCAAACAATCCACGCGCAGGCAGCTCAAGATCGACGCTCAAAGCTCGAATGAAGAATGCACTCAAATGCCAAAGCAGAAAATAGGTGAATATTGAAGTCAAAATGATGCCTAAAAGACTTTAAATCCCTCCATATTCATGTCTGAGCAAAGGTACTTCGAGCATTAATGAACGACAAGACATGTCAGAAAAATCCAAAAACCTAAGCCCAGGACAAAATTTTGAAAAAAACCAAGACACTTGGAAAATCCGGATGAACACGAATTCTGCGGATATGGCAGAAACTAGGATTTAAATGAAGTTCAGGATTTTGACGTAGTTTGGGAAAATCCGCCAGAACTGGAAAATCCCGGAGTCAAGCAGAAACCTGGATTCAGAAAATTCAGCAATAAACGGACAATGAACCAGAGCCCGGAGAAAATCCGCTGGAGCTGGAAAATCCTAGATTCAGGTCAAAACCCAGATTTTCACTGAAACCCAACTTTAACCAATTCAAGCCCAAGGAAAGACCAGAGCCAACAAGACCAACATTTCAAGACCTCAAAAGGATGAATCTCATAAAACCAAAGGCCCAAAACATCATTAAAAGAGGGTCCCTACTCCAAGTGGGGCGTGTGTGCAAAACTGCACAACAAATGGCGACTTTGCTGGGGAAATGGTCCTGAGCATTTCGATGACAAACTGGAATCAAGAACCCAAAACTTATGGTTTCAACTCATCCATCCAGCCATTACCTATGGTTAAAACAAAGAACCCCCCAATCATTCAAACTTTCCTACACCAGGGTCAAAGTGTGTGCATATGCATTCATTACCTTCCTGTAGTTGCAACAGGGACCGAACTTGGTATGAACAAGCTACATTAAGATTCATACTCTAAAAGTAACCTGGATAGAGCCTCGCTGCCAGTCAGGCGTCCATAGCCCTGACGAGGTTATCGCTGTGGTCCTCCTGAACATAGCTCTACTGCCAGCTAGGCGTCCATAGCCCCGGTAGAGATATTTAGATTCCCCTGATGAGTTGAATTTAAATCTTTTAATTTTCAATATGTATATTCTCTCTCTCTCTCTTTTTTTTATACTTCTTATCTTTTCACGGCTTCTACTTCAACCTGTGAACAATGAAGTTCACACTCAGGGATGAGAACCATAGTGGCACTAGAGCAGAAAAATGATTTTTCACTTGTTCAAACTTCATAAGAACCTTATACAACTTCAGGTATTTTTAATATTTTAAAATATGAGACCCTAATGTATTCTTGTTCAATCTGACTAGAAAACCCTTTGCCTCAACACAAGGATAAGTGACATTGGGTAGGGAATTCATACCATAATGTCCTGGAAGGATGATTAGAGTTTGTAAGAGAAATACCAAGAACATCAGACCTACTTTGTCACCACCGTTATACAAATGCAACAAGGGACCCTCAGAAAGAGAAGGAACTAAGAGCAAGAGCAACGCGAACCAAAACAAACAAACCAAAGCAAACCTAACCTAACCGAAACAAAACAAACAAACCAAAAGAAAATCTATTCTAGCCAAAACAAAAACAACAAACTGAAAGCAACCTAAACTAACTATATACAAAGCAGGGAGCTGTAAATAGCTAAGGACTAGAAATAATGTTTCAAATACTGCCCATTGACAGGCAGTGGAATGTCTTCTCCTATGAGAGTCTTCAGACGAAAGGCATTATCTCCAAGTATTTCAACAATCTGATATGGGCCAAGCCACAGTTTATCAAACTTCCCATGGTTCCCTTTTTGATCATGAGGTTTATCCCAGTATAAGACAAGATCAGAAATCCTAAAGGCCTTGACTTTAGCCCTCTTGTCAAACCACCTCTTAACTACCCCCTGATGTTTGGCAAAATTCTCAAGGTCATTGTCTCGTTTCTTCTCAAGGTGTAATAGTTCTGTTAACCTAGCTTCCCTTCTGTCCCCCTCATCATAAAACTCATTTATAAATTGTAAAGTTGGGATCTTGAGTTGAATAGGGAATACTGGCTCCAGACCATATACTAGGTGATAAGGAGATGTTCCAATGGATGACTTAAGTCTTGTACGATCTGCCCAAAGAGCAAACTGAAGCTGGGTATGCTAGTCTTTTGGGTTCCTTTCTAACAGCTTACGGATGAAAGTCAATAAGTTCTTATTAGAGGATTCTGCTAAGCCATTACCCTGAGGATAATAATTGGATGCAAATTTCACAATAATGCCATGATCAAAAGCCCAATTTGAAAATTTTAAAGATACAAAAGCAGGACCATTATCATAGACAACAGCGATGGGGCATCCAAATCGATTAAGAATAGCAGATTATAGAAAATCAATCACTACCTCAGATGTACATTGCCTGCAAGTGAATGCTTCAGTCCATCTTGTAAAATAATCAGTAATAGTGAGAATGTACCTGTGTCCTGCAGAAGATGGTGGGTTGATGGGGCCTATGAAATCCATACCCCATTGAGCAAAAGGTCTTACCTTAGTGACCGGTTGGAGTGGAAGTGCTGCATACCTCTCCTTCGTTTTTGTGGTCTGGCAGGTGTGACAGTTCCTGACATGATGGTGAATGTCTTTGAACAATGTGGGCCAATAGTACCCTGCCCTCAAAATCTGATTTGCTGTGGAAATTGTAGAACCACGGCCAGTGCCATATTTTTCATGAAATTCATTCATCACTCTTTCAGCTTCCTGTTTCGCGAGACATCTCAAATAAATGCCTTCATAATTTTTCTTGTACATAATAGCTCCCTTTAACATGAAACCATCACTTCTTAATCATAGAGCCCTCCTTTGCACGACATTAAGATGACATGGAGATCGTTGGTTCAGCAAGTAATAAACTATATCATCATACCAACCATCAGGAGAAACCTCTTCGACATTATAATTCTGAACAGTTAGTTCAGGACCTATTTCAGCCATAGTCTGAGTAAGTCCTTCCCCTCTTACCAGCTTCATAGGCTGGATCTCAATATCATACTCCTGTAGCATTGTTACCCACTTAGCTCTACGCTCTCCTAACTCATTTTGCATCAGAAGTAACTTGATTGCGGGGTCTGGGACAACTACATAAACCTTATTCCTGAGGATATAATGTCTGAATTTCTTCACTGCTCTAACCAGAGCGTATGCTTGCTTTTCTACACTTGGGTATCTCAACTCAACATCTTTTAATGGGGCACTCATAAAGGCAATGGGATGCTCATTTCCCTCATCAAACTTTTGAGTTAGCATTCCTGCACATGAATGGTCCGAAGCAAAGGAATAGATGTGGAAGGGTTTACTGTAATTGGGGCTTACCAATACTGGAGCATCAACAATGGCTGTTTTGATTTCTACAAATGCTTCCTTTGCTTCTGTAGTCCATTCGATCTTAGCATCTTGTTTTAGCATTGCATTCAGTGGTTTGACAATTTTAGCAAATCCAGTAATGAATTTTCTGACGAAGTTGATCTTGCCGAATTTTCATGTAGTGCTACATAAATTCAAGATCAATTATCATGGCAAGGTATTAATTCCTTTATTTCATGTTCATGCTTCATTACATCATTTCTTCATTTTGGTTTAATTACCTAAAAGGGGTTTGACCAAGGCAAACCCCTATCCTCTAGCAATCAACAAGTTTTCCCCTCTTTGAGGTGTGATTGTAGGTTTGCAAATTGATGAAAAATGTCAAAAATGAGAAAGTTGCAAATGTTGTCAACGTTGTCATGAAATGTTGTCAAGAATCATGGAAACTTAGATCTAGGGAAAAATATCCACCCAATCTGCATGAAATCAGTGGGAAAGTGCTTATTTCATCCATCTTCAGAGCCTTGCAAAGTTTTAGTCTAAAATTTTGCTCCTAGGACACTTTTCAACAAAATTGGACTCGTCCTCCAACAGTGGCGAATGAGTCCCAAAATGGTGAGTGAGTCCCACTTGGCCTAAAAATCAACAATTTTAGAGTTTTAGAGATATTTCCAGAGTCTTAAATACATTTCTAGTTACTTATCATTTACATGCTTGCCTTTTTGTTTGGTTTTATTTGCATTTTTAGATCATTCTTTAGGTCTTTTTACATTACACAATGTGTTTTCAAACACTTCATATTTCATTAGTTTTGCATATTTAATCAATCAATTTCATAGTTTTGTTGCATCTAGATTATTGCATTTAGATATAATTTCATCATGCATATCTTAAATTGAGTGAACCACCTAGATTTTGGGTGTGGGATCTATCTCTTTCCATTAGGTGAAAGAACATAATTGAGTAGAAGAGACATTTTCCTAGTCCCTAAAATCTACGATTCATTTTGGTGAACCTACCTTTTAGAATACTTCCTGATATGATTTTGGAGTCATTTATCATTGATCTAGCCTTGCATTCATTTTTCATTAGGATTTGCATTAGTTTGCATGCTAGGTTTTAATATTTGCATTCATAAAAAGTGCATTTAGGTTGCATTTGGTGCATCTAAATTCAGTTAGATTTTTTTTAATTTTGCATTTTTTATTTAGATCTGTGTATTGGCTCTCAGAATTCAAAAAAATCAGTCTAAAATTTCTAAAAATCTTGAAAAAGGTTCATACTAGGACTCATTCGCCACCTTGGGCGAATCAGTCCCTTTTGGCACCTGAAACAACATTTTCTAGATCTCAAAATTTGGTTTTTAGGCTTCTAATTGGTGCCTTAACTTGTATATACCAATCAGTTGCATTTCTGTAGCATGCATTTCATAAAAAATAGCATAAATTAGCTCATTTCATGCATAGTTTAACTTACATATTTTCATTCTCATACTATTACATAACATAATCAATCATTTTATTTCTAACAATTACATTTCATTTCATCCTTTTACATTTAATTTTGAGTTAGCATAGATTGTTCTTTCAAAATGTTAATTTCAGTTTTCTCTAAATTTGCAAAGAAAAAATTAGTTAATAAGCATGATTGTCCTAGTTATGAGATAGAATTTACACCCCTTCCTATCTTTCCTATTTGTGTGGATGAAGTGATAGAAGAGCATACAAACATAGATATTCATGATGATGATGATTGTACTTCTCCCAATACCTCTCCTTTTAGTGATGAAGGTATCTTGGTGAAAGAAGATACAATCATTGAGCATCATGCACATCTTGCTTGTCCTTCTCCTCATCCCCTTTCGGAAGATATTATAGCACAAGAAAATGAGATTTTAAATGATGAGGATGATAGATTAGTCTCTAACAACCCTCTTTATGATCCTTTCCCCACCCCTCCTATTTTGAAAGATATTAGGGAACAAAGCAATGAAGTCATAAATGATCATGATAATCACATTTGTTTTTCTCCTAGTATTTATTCTAGTTATGTAGAAGATAGTATGTTGTTAGAAAACATAACCAATGAGTGTCATGACAATCTTAGTTGTCCCCTTTCACCTACAAAAAACTTTGTTGAGAAAACATTGATCCTACTCATACTTTTGATGAAGCTACTTTGGAAATTTCAAGATTAGATGAACATATTACAAGATCTCCTAATATGGTAGACAATATGGAATGAGAGAATGTGACCTTAGAAATAACCAATAATCAAATACAATCTCAACTAATCTCCTCACTATCAATAATCAAACACATTCAACCATTAATAACCCCCTTAGTTATGATGAAGTTATTTTGGATGAACCAAACCTTACTTGTCATGAACATGTGGTTTGTTGTTCTCCTATGAACTCTCCTTCTAGGGAGGAGACTATGCACCAAGACAAAGATAATATCCCCTTCAAAGCCAATGAAAAATATCACTTGATAAGGGATGTTAACAATGTGCAACCTCAACCCAAACCTAAACTTATCCTTTACCCACCATTGCATCCTGTTCATCCTTCCCATCAACCTAAACTCACCCTTTCCCCCCCTTCACCTAACCCTTCACCCAAACCAAAACTTATTCTTTATCCAGCTCACCATCCCCTTCATCCTAATAATCGACCTCAACATACCCTTTATCCTCCTAAAGATGATGTATTGCAGCAATCTAGTAATGATATTGTTGCTCATACATATAACACTCAAAATAATCTACAACCACCACAACCAACTCCAACCTCTTTACCTTTACCCAATCTTCCTAGTGCTTCTTGTTACTTCTCACAAACAAAGGAGTATGACCTTATTGAACAACTAAATAATACTCCTGCCAAAATTTCCCTTTGGGATTTACTTCAGAATCCACCAAATTACAACCATCTTCTTCAAACAACCTTAAAAAAAAATGAAGCTCCTCATGGTACAACTCCAAATGATGTGGTAGCTCTCATCCCAAAACAAAATATTGACATTACTTTCCATCAACATGAGCTCCCTCCTTTGGAGTTATGTAATCAACATGATGCCTTTATGATAATTGCTCGATTCAATCACACAGGTATCAAATGCACTCTCATAGATTATGGTTCTACCCTTAATGTGTGTAGTGCGAGTCTCCTTGATCGATTAAAAGTTGATAGGTCAGAAATAAAACCTAATTTTGTCTCTATTCAAGGATTTGAAAATATAACAAAATAACTGCTCGGTGTAATCACTTTTCCTATTACAGTAGGGGTGGTTACTTTGCAAACTCCTATCCATGTCATGCCTCAAGATATTTTGTATAATATTCTTTTAGGCTAACCATGGATTCATGAGATGAATGCAGTGCCTTTGATCCTTCACTGTATAATGAAATATGTCTATAACAATAAGATTTATGAAGTTCAAATAGACCCCGAGCCTGAAAGTTTTTTGCACCTTGAAAAAGGAACTACAAGTCCTCTAAAAACATTAATTACAACATCCAATATAGATCCTTTTCAAATTGAACACAATGAAATAGAATCAATATCTAAATTATTTGGTGATAATTAGGGAACCTTAGAATTCACACCCTCATTTATGGGTGAATATATATTTTCACAAAAGCTAGATGAGACACAAAGCCAACCAATTATCACATCAACACAACATTCAAACAACCTCTCACAAGTATCCACCTCAACCACCTTAGACAATGTCACAAGCTGTAAAAAATCCCTTGAGGACCACAACAATGAACAACCACCTGATTCCAAGGTAATGCAAAAGCTTTATGGAAAAGCACATAAAATCATGAAACAATTTGGGTATACTGGAAAAGGTTGTGGTGCTCAAGAATAAGGTTATTCGCCTTCACCCAACATCAACACTATCACATTAGACTCTTCCAAGACTCCTCTTTATCCACATCAATAACGTTAATTTATGCTCCTTGCTATGCCATAGTTGAAGGATAATAGTATACTCACTATTGCATGTTTTGCATCCGTTGCAAGGGGCAGCTCACCATAATCCATTCTAGGCTCACCAATGCGCTACACTCAATGGGGGGAAAAGGGTTAGACAACCTTATCCCCATATATCACTTGTCATTGTCTCTTTTGACTAGTTGTTAACCTTTCATGAACATTTAAGAGCAAGCTTGAGATGTGGACGACATGTCGTAAGATTAACTCGCATGATGTGACATACTCCCTTTCTTTTCATTTCCTTGACATGACACAACCTAGCTTTGAAACATATGACTTGGCATAGGTATTTCCTAGTTGGCTCTCATGTCTTGTTTTATTTTTCTTTCTCTTTCTTCTTCTACTTTAAAGAAATTTCTCACGAATGATGTGTAGCAATTACTTTAAAGTGGGGGGCATACAATACCATAAATCATTTACATTCTTTGTTCTTGGTGTAGCCTTGTCATTTATATGATGTGTTTGTTACTTTGTGGATGGCATTGCGTGTGATGTATTTGATAAGTGTGATCTTTCATAGCATATTTGTAACGCCCGCCACAATACCCTAGAGAATGCCACACACAAATGGAAGTGAACAATTTTTTTTTTAAAAGTGTAATTAACCAAGTGAAGTAAACTACACTTACACATACATTCTCTAAGGTACATGATGACGCTTACTTACAATACCCATTACTAAAAAAATTTACTAAGCATAACTTATATTTATTACTCATGAATTAAAGATCATACATCCAAAACATGAAAACACATCATTTAAGCTATAAAGTGCAAAAATAAACCCATTCACACATTGCATTTCTTTAATATTACAATTACAACTCTAATTTCCAAATGAGATAGTTTATACAAAAGTGTTACAATTACATAGAACAAAGTTTCCCCTCAAATACAATTGAGGAGTAATACAATTACAAATTACAAGGCATCTAACAGATACAAGTGAGAACATGAAAGAATTACAAATTCACTGGTACACATGAGATCTCCAAACAGGAAGTACCCACCATCACGAACAAGAACTGGGGACCCAACGATGTACGAAGCACGTTCCACCCAACCAAGTGGTACTCGAAGGCCCACCCCCCATGCTAGGAGATAGTAAAAGAGCATCCTAGGAAAAACCTACAACCTCTAGACATAGGCAAAAACAATATTAAACTACACAAGTACAATACTAACAAAATGGTTACAATGCTTCCAGATAACAATGATCAACTACACAGTACAACAAACTGACTGACGGTTGTCATAGAAAGAGTGTCACACATAATTTGTTATGAGTTACCCTGGCTC
>VDFB02134720.1:0-20965 GCA_007258455.2 Sequoia sempervirens | reverse complement strand
ATCAGAGCCATCGAGGATTGTATAGTGGAGGAAACACCAATATCCATTGCCCTCATAACATTTGGCGGTGTTTTTGTCACCAACATCTGAAAATAAAACAACAAATTATTCAATCACAAAAAAGTTACAATAGCGATCCATGTGATGACTTATAATGTATGAGATCTAATGAACAAAATTTTGAGTACAAGTATTAAACAAATATATTTCTAATTATTAGTTATCGAATTTGAAGTAATGCTTTGATTTTGAATGATCTGTGTAATGCAACGTAAGGTCAACAATATGAATATAAACTACACAAATCTATTAAACTTAGAATTCATTACTTAAGTTCTCTTTAAATTTTATATTACCTCCATGAATGTTTGATCAAATCTACTAGCACTCAGAGGTGTTTCCTTGAAACCTCCAACAGTACCCTATTCAACATCCAAAATCACATATTAAAATACCATTCGTAAAACAATTCTATTAACACATGTAATAAATTTATAATTGTTTACTAACTTTACATACCCCACCGATAGGTGTACTACAAAAATAAGTAGGTGGATGACTGATGTATCCAGTTTCTACATTGTGACCCTGCAATTTTATTAAAATACTAAAACTAAATTAGTTAATCTTGCATTTCACAATCAAAATTTAATAAATTAAATTCAATGAACATGCTAAATTTTACCTGAGTGTCAATGACATGCATCATGCAAAATGTTAGCTGTCCTCTCCATCCCTGTAGATGCATACGGATCAGGCTGCGTAGTAGCATATGGATCCTACGTAGCACCCTTTTGAGTGCTGGTAGGGTCATACGAACAAGTCACCCCGCAAGATTGACACACATGGGTTCGAAGGCCACCACCTGAAGACTCCCCTGGATGGTGCTGTATAATAGGGCTAGTGTGATGGATGACACTCTGCATCAAAGTTGTGATCGCCTGCAATGTCTCTATGTTAGCACTCTCCTTCGCAATGGCAGGCATCATAATCTTCTCATGAGGCGGCCTAGCGAGAGGTCATCTCCCTTGCCGCATAGGATCTGGCTGTGCACCGAGCCAATCCTGAGCTGACCCCCCACCTCTCCCCTGGAACTCCCTCATATCAAAATAATTTTAGATTTGGTTCAATACAAACTCACTATATAGTTTCCTAAGAAAATATTGGGGGACTTCACAATTATTGCATGGTGGGTAATCAAAGACCATATACCATCTTTCATAAAAATGGTTCTTAATCTCTTGGTGGTGGCACCAATGAATAGGAAACCTCTTTGCATTGAGGGTAAGATTTTTGATTTGTTTTAGGGTCAGTGAATAGAGAGCACAAATCACCTTTAGTAATTTTTAAATCTTTTACTTGTTTATATGATAATTTGTCTGCATAATATGCCCTAGCTGTCTGCCTCCTATCTTGCCATCAAGATATTTGTTGGGTGATTCCATCTACATTTTTTAACATGTCTTTCAATGAATTTGCTAGAAGCATTCTTTCTGTGGTTGAAGTATTTGGATCACTCAACCTACTAATAAGATCCTCAAGTTGTTTTCTATTGTTCTCAATTTCACTCAAATTTTCTTGAGTGCCAGGAGGGAATTGAGAGAATGGTGGGGGATGTTGATTTTGTTGTTGAGGTTGATTTTGTTGAGGATTTTGCTATTGAGGATTTACCTCCTCTTCTTGTTGAGGATTTGCAGGATTTCCTATAGATTGAAAAAAAAATCAAATCTAACCTAAAACAAACAAAATCAATTTCAAACTAACAAATTCAAAACAAACAGTAAACAATCCTTACCTCCTGCATCTCTACGTTGTCGTGGTGCCATATTTGCAGACAAAATCCAACTATTCTTGATGAAATTTCTAGAAGTCCTTCCTCCTAGAACGCGAGCGCGAAATTGAGGGTTTTTGGCTGCGGGCAGAGCTGAGAAAGAGTGAAAAGCAAATGATACACATTTCATTTTTTTATTTTTTTTAAAGCACATAACGCGAGCACATTATGTGTTTCCCCATTTTTTTCCCATTTGGCCACAAAAGTGCGACCAACTTCGTGCACCCGCCCTGTTTAAATATATATTTATATTTAAATATAATTATTTTAAGATTATTTTATTATAATTGATGCAAATATTGATTTTCTAATAAAATGATTTTTTTTAAAAGAAAATTGATTTTGATCATTATGTGTAATTGAGGAAAAGGGAATTTAACTATTAGTTTTAAAATTTCTTAATTTTGCAAATGTAATTTTATTTACCTTGGGTATTCACAAATGATGTATTATTAAATTATTTGGATTTAGGAAATCCTAAAGTTAGATTAATATGTTGCCTATAATTGTTCTTTTAATGTTGTGTTTTCTCTTATTCTCGTTGTGGGAAAATTGAGTTATTTGTTTATGCAAGACTTCCAGATATGTTTCCTTGAGTTGGGGATTGTAACTTATGTCGGTTTAGCTTTGAAATAACTTGGGTAGGGTGCGTGGTATTTTATCAAGTATGGTCACCTGGTTCTATGAACAAGTTGTGTTGTACATTATTATTAAGTTGGTATTTATAATTGGTTATGTTCACCTGGTTTACCCAATGTTAGTGGAATTGATTCCTTAGGTTGTCAGTAGGAGAGTGGCTCTATGTGGGGGTCTGACACATAAAGGGGCGCCAGGGTAACTCACTTAGGGTTTAATCAAGAGATAACTTAAAAAAGAATTAATGAAAAACTTTCAAACTAATTAAGATAATGAATGCCTCTCTCATGACTCATGTGCTTGTTAAGGCTTGAGATGAGATGAGAAGCATAGTTTGTATGGGGGTCCGGCAGTCGGTAGAGGCAAGCCAAGGTAACCCAGGATGGGGGTCTAGTAGCCTAGGGAGGTTGAGCCAGGGTAACTCATAACAAATTATGTGTGACACTCTTTCTATGACAACCGTCAGTCAGTTTGTTGTACTGTGTAGTTGATCATTGTTATCTGGAAGCATTGTAACCATTTTGTTAGTATTGTACTTGTGTAGTTTAATATTGTTTTTGCCTATGTCTAGAGGTTGTAGGTTTTTCCTAGGATGCTCTTTTACTATCTCCTAGCATGGGGGGTGGGCCTTCGAGTACCACTTGGTTGGGTGGAACGTGCTTCGTACATCGTTGGGTCCCCAGTTCTTGTTCGTGATGGTGGGTACTTCCTGTTTGGAGATCTCATGTGTACCAGTGAATTTGTAATTCTTTCATGTTCTCACTTGTATCTGTTAGATGCCTTGTAATTTGTAATTGTATTACTCCTCAATTGTATTTGAGGGGAAACTTTGTTCTATGTAATTGTAACACTTTTGTATAAACTATCTCATTTGGAAATTAGAGTTGTAATTGTAATATTAAAGAAATGCAATGTGTGAATGGGTTTATTTTTGCACTTTATAGCTTAAATGATGTGTTTTCATGTTTTGGATGTATGATCTTTAATTCATGAGTAATAAATATAAGTTATGCTTAGTAAATTTTTTTAGTAATGGGTATTGTAAGTAAGCGTCATCATGTACCTTAGAGAATGTATGTGTAAGTGTAGTTTACTTCACTTGGTTAATTACACTTTTAAAAAAAAAATTGTTCACTTCCATTTGTGTGTGGCATTCTCTAGGGTATTGTGGCGGGCGTTACAAATATGCTATGAAAGATCACACTTATCAAATACATCACACGCAATGCCATCCACAAAGTAACAAACACATCATATAAATGACAAGGCTACACCAAGAACAAAGAATGTAAATGATTTATGGTATTGTATGCCCCCCACTTTAAAGTAATTGCTACACATCATTCGTGAGAAATTTCTTTAAAGTAGAAGAAGAAAGAGAAAGAAAAATAAAACAAGACATGAGAGCCAACTAGGAAATACCTATGCCAAGTCATATGTTTCAAAGCTAGGTTGTGTCATGTCAAGGAAATGAAAAGAAAGGGAGTATGTCACATCATGCGAGTTAATCTTACGACATGTCGTCCACATCTCAAGCTTGCTCTTAAATGTTCATGAAAGGTTAACAACTAGTCAAAAGAGACAATGACAAGTGATATATGGGGATAAGGTTGTCTAACCCTTTTCCCCCCATTGAGTGTAGCGCATTGGTGAGCCTAGAATGGATTATGGTGAGCTGCCCCTTGCAACGGATGCAAAACATGCAATAGTGAGTATACTATTATCCTTCAACTATGGCATAGCAAGGAGCATAAATTAACGTTATTGATGTGGATAAAGAGGAGTCTTGGAAGAGTCTAATGTGATAGTGTTGATGTTGGGTGAAGGCGAATAACCTTATTCTTGAGCACCACAACCTTTTCCAGTATACCCAAATTGTTTCATGATTTTATGTGCTTTTCCATAAAGCTTTTGCATTACCTTGGAATCAGGTGGTTGTTCATTGTTGTGGTCCTCAAGGGATTTTTTACAGCTTGTGACATTGTCTAAGGTGGTTGAGGTGGATACTTGTGAGAGGTTGTTTGAATGTTGTGTTGATGTGATAATTGGTTGGCTTTGTGTCTCATCTAGCTTTTGTGAAAATATATATTCACCCATAAATGAGGGTGTGAATTCTAAGGTTCCCTAATTATCACCAAATAATTTAGATATTGATTCTATTTCATTGTGTTCAATTTGAAAAGGATCTATATTGGATGTTGTAATTAATGTTTTTAGAGGACTTGTAGTTCCTTTTTCAAGGTGCAAAAAACTTTCAGGCTCGGGGTCTATTTGAACTTCATAAATCTTATTGTTATAGACATATTTCATTATACAGTGAAGGATCAAAGGCACTGCATTCATCTCATGAATCCATGGTTAGCCTAAAAGAATATTATACAAAATATCTTGAGGCATGACATGGATAGGAGTTTGCAAAGTAACCACCCCTACTGTAATAGGAAAAGTGATTACACCGAGCAGTTATTTTGTTATATTTTCAAATCCTTGAATAGAGACAAAATTAGGTTTTATTTCTGACCTATCAACTTTTAATCGATCAAGGAGACTCGCACTACACACATTAAGGGTAGAACCATAATCTATGAGAGTGCATTTGATACCTGTGTGATTGAATCGAGCAATTATCATAAAGGCATCATGTTGATTACATAACTCCAAAGGAGGGAGCTCATGTTGATGGAAAGTAATGTCAATATTTTGTTTTGGGATGAGAGCTACCACATCATTTGGAGTTGTACCATGAGGAGCTTCATTTTTTTTTAAGGTTGTTTGAAGAAGATGGTTGTAATTTGGTGGATTCTGAAGTAAATCCCAAAGGGAAATTTTGGCAGGAGTATTATTTAGTTGTTCAATAAGGTCATACTCCTTTGTTTGTGAGAAGTAACAAGAAGCACTAGGAAGATTGGGTAAAGGTAAAGAGGTTGGAGTTGGTTGTGGTGGTTGTAGATTATTTTGAGTGTTATATGTATGAGCAACAATATCATTACTAGATTGCTGCAATACATCATCTTTAGGAGGATAAAGGGTATGTTGAGGTCGATTATTAGGATGAAGGGGATGGTGAGCTGGATAAAGAATAAGTTTTGGTTTGGGTGAAGGGTTAGGTGAAGGGGGGGAAAGGGTGAGTTTAGGTTGATGGGAAGGATGAACAGGATGCAATGGTGGGTAAAGGATAAGTTTAGGTTTGGGTTGAGGTTGCACATTGTTAACATCCCTTATCAAGTGATATTTTTCATTGGCTTTGAAGGGGATATTATCTTTGTCTTGGTGCATAGTCTCCTCCCTAGAAGGAGAGTTCATAGGAGAACAACAAACCACATGTTCATGACAAGTAAGGTTTGGTTCATCCAAAATAACTTCATCATAACTAAGGGGGTTATTAATGGTTGAATGTGTTTGATTATTGATAGTGAGGAGATTAGTTGAGATTGTATTTGATTATTGGTTATTTCTAAGGTCACATTCTCTCATTCCATATTGTCTACCATATTAGGAGATCTTGTAATATGTTCATCTAATCTTGAAATTTCCAAAGTAGCTTCATCAAAAGTATGAGTAGGATCAATGTTTTCTCAACAAAGTTTTTTGTAGGTGAAAGGGGACAACTAAGATTGTCATGACACTCATTGGTTATGTTTTCTAACAACATACTATCTTCTACATAACTAGAATAAATACTAGGAGAAAAACAAATGTGATTATCATGATCATTTATGACTTCATTGCTTTGTTCCCTAATATCTTTCAAAATAGGAGGGGTGGGGAAAGGATCATAAAGAGGGTTGTTAGAGACTAATCTATCATCCTCATCATTTAAAATCTCATTTTCTTGTGCTATAATATCTTCCGAAAGGGGATGAGGAGAAGGACAAGCAAGATGTGCATGATGCTCAATGATTGTATCTTCTTTCACCAAGATACCTTCATCACTAAAAGGAGAGGTATTGGGAGAAGTACAATCATCATCATCATGAATATCTATGTTTGTATGCTCTTCTATCACTTCATCCACACAAATAGGAAAGATAGGAAGGGGTGTAAATTCTATCTCATAACTAGGACAATCATGCTTATTAACTAATTTTTTCTTTGCAAATTTAGAGAAAACTGAAATTAACATTTTGAAAGAACAATCTATGCTAACTCAAAATTAAATGTAAAAGGATGAAATGAAATGTAATTGTTAGAAATAAAATGATTGATTATGTTATGTAATAGTATGAGAATGAAAATATGTAAGTTAAACTATGCATGAAATGAGCTAATTTATGCTATTTTTTATGAAATGCATGCTACAGAAATGCAACTGATTGGTATATACAAGTTAAGGCACCAATTAGAAGCCTAAAAACCAAATTTTGAGATCTAGAAAATGTTGTTTCAGGTGCCAAAAGGGACTGATTCGCCCAAGGTGGCGAATGAGTCCTAGTATGAACCTTTTTCAAGATTTTTAGAAATTTTAGACTGATTTTTTTGAATTCTGAGAGCCAATACACAGATCTAAATAAAAAATGCAAAATTAAAAAAAATCTAACTGAATTTAGATGCACCAAATGCAACCTAAATGCACTTTTTATGAATGCAAATATTAAAACCTAGCATGCAAACTAATGCAAATCCTAATGAAAAATGAATGCAAGGCTAGATCAATGATAAATGACTCCAAAATCATATCAGGAAGTATTCTAAAAGGTAGGTTCACCAAAATGAATCGTAGATTTTAGGGACTAGGAAAATGTCTCTTCTACTCAATTATGTTCTTTCACCTAATGGAAAGAGATAGATCCCACACCCAAAATCTAGGTGGTTCACTCAATTTAAGATATGCATGATGAAATTATATCTAAATGCAATAATCTAGATGCAACAAAACTATGAAATTGATTGATTAAATATGCAAAACTAATGAAATATGAAGTGTTTGAAAACACATTGTGTAATGTAAAAAGACCTAAAGAATGATCTAAAAATGCAAATAAAACCAAACAAAAAGGCAAGCATGTAAATGATAAGTAACTAGAAATGTATTTAAGACTCTGGAAATATCTCTAAAACTCTAAAATTGTTGATTTTTAGGCCAAGTGGGACTCACTCACCATTTTGGGACTCATTCGCCACTGTTGGAGGACGAGTCCAATTTTGTTGAAAAGTGTCCTAGGAGCAAAATTTTAGACTAAAACTTTGCAAGGCTCTGAAGATGGATGAAATAAGCACTTTCCCACTGATTTCATGCAGATTGGGTGGATATTTTTCCCTAGATCTAAGTTTCCATGATTCTTGACAACATTTCATGACAACGTTGACAACATTTGCAACTTTCTCATTTTTGACATTTTTCATCAATTTGCAAACCTACAATCACACCTCAAAGAGGGGAAAACTTGTTGATTGCTAGAGGATAGGGGTTTGCCTTGGTCAAACCCCTTTTAGGTAATTAAACCAAAATGAAGAAATGATGTAATGAAGCATGAACATGAAATAAAGGAATTAATACCTTGCCATGATAATTGATCTTGAATTTATGTAGCACTACATGAAAATTCGGCAAGATCAACTTCGTCAGAAAATTCATTACTGGATTTGCTAAAATTGTCAAACCACTGAATGCAATGCTAAAACAAGATGCTAAGATCGAATGGACTACAGAAGCAAAGGAAGCATTTGTAGAAATCAAAACAGCCATTGTTGATGCTCCAGTATTGGTAAGCCCCAATTACAGTAAACCCTTCCACATCTATTCCTTTGCTTCGGACCATTCATGTGCAGGAATGCTAACTCAAAAGTTTGATGAGGGAAATGAGCATCCCATTGCCTTTATGAGTGCCCCATTAAAAGATGTTGAGTTGAGATACCCAAGTGTAGAAAAGCAAGCATACGCTCTGGTTAGAGCAGTGAAGAAATTCAGACATTATATCCTCAGGAATAAGGTTTATGTAGTTGTCCCAGACCCCGCAATCAAGTTACTTCTGATGCAAAATGAGTTAGGAGAGCGTAGAGCTAAGTGGGTAACAATGCTACAGGAGTATGATATTGAGATCCAGCCTATGAAGCTGGTAAGAGGGGAAGGACTTACTCAGACTATGGCTGAAATAGGTCCTGAACTAACTGTTCAGAATTATAATGTCGAAGAGGTTTCTCCTGATGGTTGGTATGATGATATAGTTTATTACTTGCTGAACCAACGATCTCCATGTCATCTTAATGTCGTGCAAAGGAGGGCTCTATGATTAAGAAGTGATGGTTTCATGTTAAAGGGAGCTATTATGTACAAGAAAAATTATGAAGGCATTTATTTGAGATGTCTCGCGAAACAGGAAGCTGAAAGAGTGATGAATGAATTTCATGAAAAATATGGCACTGGCCGTGGTTCTACAATTTCCACAGCAAATCAGATTTTGAGGGCAGGGTACTATTGGCCCACATTGTTCAAAGACATTCACCATCATGTCAGGAACTGTCACACCTGCCAGACCACAAAAACGAAGGAGAGGTATGCAGCACTTCCACTCCAACCGGTCACTAAGGTAAGACCTTTTGCTCAATGGGGTATGGATTTCATAGGCCCCATCAACCCACCATCTTCTGCAGGACACAGGTACATTCTCACTATTACTGATTATTTTACAAGATGGACTGAAGCATTCACTTGCAGGCAATGTACATCTGAGGTAGTGATTGATTTTCTATAATCTGCTATTCTTAATCGATTTGGATGCCCCATCGCTGTTGTCTATGATAATGGTCCTGCTTTTGTATCTTTAAAATTTTCAAATTGGGCTTTTGATCATGGCATTATTGTGAAATTTGCATCCAATTATTATCCTCAGGGTAATGGCTTAGCAGAATCCTCTAATAAGAACTTATTGACTTTCATCCGTAAGCTGTTAGAAAGGAACCCAAAAGACTAGCATACCCAGCTTCAGTTTGCTCTTTGGGCAGATCGTACAAGACTTAAGTCATCCATTGGAACATCTCCTTATCACCTAGTATATGGTCTGGAGCCAGTATTCCCTATTCAACTCAAGATCCCAACTTTACAATTTATAAATGAGTTTTATGATGAGGGGGACAGAAGGGAAGCTAGGTTAACAGAACTATTACACCTTGAGAAGAAACGAGACAATGACCTTGAGAATTTTGCCAAACATCAGGGGGTAGTTAAGAGGTGGTTTGACAAGAGGGCTAAAGTCAAGGCCTTTAGGATTTCTGATCTTGTCTTATACTGGGATAAACCTCATGATCAAAAAGGGAACCATGGGAAGTTTGATAAACTGTGGCTTGGCCCATATCAGATTGTTGAAATACTTGGAGATAATGCCTTTCGTCTGAAGACTCTCATAGGAGAAGACATTCCACTGCCTGTCAATGGGCAGTATTTGAAACATTATTTCTAGTCCTTAGCTATTTACAGCTCCCTGCTTTGTATATAGTTAGTTTAGGTTGCTTTCAGTTTGTTGTTTTTGTTTTGGCTAGAATAGATTTTCTTTTGGTTTGTTTGTTTTGTTTCGGTTAGGTTAGGTTTGCTTTGGTTTGTTTGTTTTGGTTCGCGTTGCTCTTGCTCTTAGTTCCTTCTCTTTCTGAGGGTCCCTTGTTGCATTTGTATAACGGTGGTGACAAAGTAGGTCTGATGTTCTTGGTATTTCTCTTACAAACTCTAATCATCCTTCCAGGACATTATGGTATGAATTCCCTACCCAATGTCACTTATCCTTGTGTTGAGGCAAAGGGTTTTCTAGTCAGATTGAACAAGAATACATTAGGGTCTCATATTTTAAAATATTAAAAATACCTGAAGTTGTATAAGGTTCTTATGAAGTTTGAACAAGTGAAAAATCATTTTTCTGCTCTAGTGCCACTATGGTTCTCATCCCTGAGTGTGAACTTCATTGTTCACAGGTTGAAGTAGAAGCCGTGAAAAGATAAGAAGTATAAAAAAAAGAGAGAGAGAGAGAATATACATATTGAAAATTAAAAGATTTAAATTCAACTCATCAGGGGAATCTAAATATCTCTACCGGGGCTATGGACGCCTAGCTGGCAGTAGAGCTATGTTCAGGAGGACCACAGCGATAACCTCGTCAGGGCTATGGACGCCTGACTGGCAGCGAGGCTCTATCCAGGTTACTTTTAGAGTATGAATCTTAATGTAGCTTGTTCATACCAAGTTCGGTCCCTGTTGCAACTACAGGAAGGTAATGAATGCATATGCACACACTTTGACCCTGGTGTAGGAAAGTTTGAATGATTGGGGGGTTCTTTGTTTTAACCATAGGTAATGGCTGGATGGATGAGTTGAAACCATAAGTTTTGGGTTCTTGATTCCAGTTTGTCATCGAAATGCTCAGGACCATTTCCCCAGCAAAGTCGCCATTTGTTGTGCAGTTTTGCACACACGCCCCACTTGGAGTAGGGACCCTCTTTTAATGATGTTTTGGGCCTTTGGTTTTATGAGATTCATCCTTTTGAGGTCTTGAAATGTTGGTCTTGTTGGCTCTGGTCTTTCCTTGGGCTTGAATTGGTTAAAGTTGGGTTTCAGTGAAAATCTGGGTTTTGACCTGAATCTAGGATTTTCCAGCTCCAGCGGATTTTCTCCGGGCTCTGGTTCATTGTCCGTTTATTGCTGAATTTTCTGAATCCAGGTTTCTGCTTGACTCCGGGATTTTCCAGTTCTGGCGGATTTTCCCAAACTACGTCAAAATCCTGAACTTCATTTAAATCCTAGTTTCTGCCATATCCGCAGAATTCGTGTTCATCCGGATTTTCCAAGTGTCTTGGTTTTTTTCAAAATTTTGTCCTGGGCTTAGGTTTTTGGATTTTTCTGACATGTCTTGTCGTTCATTAATGCTCGAAGTACCTTTGCTCAGACATGAATATGGAGGGATTTAAAGTCTTTTAGGCATCATTTTGACTTCAATATTCACCTATTTTCTGCTTTGGCATTTGAGTGCATTCTTCATTCGAGCTTTGAGCGTCGATCTTGAGCTGCCTGCGCGTGGATTGTTTGGGCGTTGGTGTTAGGATTTTCGTTGCTAGGGCACACTTATTTTGCAGTCGCCTCTTCGAGCTCAAGCCTCATCCGTATTGATCCATGGTAAGTCACGGCTATCCCTTCCATCCGTTTCCATGATAATTGAATCTTTCTAGGTCGATTGGTAGTCGTTTTGGGGTTGGGTTTGCTTGGATTATGGCTTTGTATTCATAAAGCTAGGGTTTGACCTATCTTTTCATGAAACCTCATCACCCGTACCATGTGTGCTTGTGTTTATCCATTAAATGGTGGGTGTGTCATTATGGATGGTGTTCTGGGTCAGATTTTTTCCCTCTAAGTGCATAATTTGTTGTCTTGTGCGAGGTTAGGGTTTTCGGTGCTCGGCCCAGATTAATGAATTTGTTATGGTTTGTATATCTTGCACCTAGATTAAACTAGCCCCTACCTTGTGAAGACTCAGAGTGCTTTAGATTCATCTTTAGGGATAGTATTCCAAACCTCGAGCTTACCCTGGTTTTCATGGCGAAGGGTGTATTTGTCAAAATTAGGGCATCATTGTTTCGCCATAAGGATTAGTCATTTGAAGGCTTTGGAAATCTTAACTTGTGTGCATTTGAGGTCTTGCTTATTGGTGTTGATTTTGAGATCATTTGAATCCCAGTTAGTAAGGTTTTGTATGATCATTCAGTTGGTGGGCCGTGTGTTATCATTCGTCAGGTTCCCGAGGTGTCCGCGGAATTTCTGAGCACCCGGATTTTCACGGTTTCGGCCATTTTCGCGGGGTATAGCGAATTTCGGAGTATTTGAACTATCCGCAGAAATCCGTCCTGTCTGGACTTTTCCGGTTTTCCTGCCTGGTTTCATTTCTTTCAATTTTTGAGGCTAGGACTAATAGGGTACAGTGCTAAATGATGATTTCTTGTTGCTAACGGATGAATTTCATGATAATCTTATAATCCTTTTTCCATACTTATGATTTATTTGGCGCATGGTGTCTTGGCAGCAAGAATCCTTCTGGTTCGGATTTCTCCAAAATTCTGCCCCGACTAGATTTTCTCGGTCTACTTTGTTTTCCCGGATTGCCGAATCAAGCACGTCTGCTGCAGGAAAATCTAAGGGAGATATGGAAGGGTCCTCCATTTCAAAGGCAAAAAGACTAAGATTGGATACCAAGAGTCAGCTACCCGAAAGTAAGATATCTTCTGTGTGGTCTGAGGTCTCGGACACTAACGTTGGAGCATGGCGATATGAGGAATTTAAAGAAAGAACAGCTCAGAAGGATCTGTCGATCCTGAGACAAGGAATGATGAAGTCTGGATTAGTTCATGTGGCAGGGTTCCCTCCTGCAATTCAATGCTATGAGTTAATACTTGAGTGTGTCTGGCAATATGATTTTGACACACAGAGGGTTGTTAGCACTGAGGGGAGAGTCTTAGAAAATTTCAACCCCGTTTCTATTGCCCAGGCCTTTGACATGCCAGATTTTCCTTCTGTGTGTGCCTTAAATATGGATCTCGCTAGGACATATTATGAGAATGAGCCCACTAAAGCTCAGCAGATGATTAATTCTTGGTTGGAGAAGCCAAAGTCCCATTTTTCAAAACTCCCTAAGCAGTTGCATAGGGTTAAATTCAGGTCAGATATATATGATGCAATCACATTCTTGAGCAGAGTAGCAGGATTGAAGAGTGCTGGTGTGTTAGAAAACTGGATGGTCCATGTGATTAACAAGATTGAGTAGGGTACCAATTACCATTGGGCAGGACTTATTAGTGTTGTGATTGATAAGCAATTAAGAGATGTCCTGGAAACAAAGAAGTTCACCATGTCTTCCTATGTGGTGTATGTGTTAGATAGATTCTACCCATACAGGGGTTTGAATCCACAGGGGACATTTGGACAAGATATAGTCTTGCTAGAAGACTTCTGGATTTGATTGTGTAAGAGTTTTTGCATCAACATTTCGAATCACACTCCGTGATCCATCATCAGGATGTTGAGAGCTCTCAACATCCTGATGATGGATCACGGAGTGTGATTCGAAACGTTGATGCAAAAACTCTTACACAATCAAATCCAGAAGTCGTCTAGCAATAATCAATATGGATTGTGGAAATGTGATATCTTTAAGATATAGTCTATGAGATATACCTGGAATTACACCTAGGACATCAAAACTACAGAAGATCCAATGATGCATTCACAATGCATATCACTAGGATGCTTCAAAATGCGGAGCATGTGAGATTGTCAGATGGAGCAAAGGAGTTGATAAAGAAATATGGAGCCTGTTTCATTTAGTTTCCCACCTTCTCTTACATCAAAATTGATGGATGCCTGGCTACTCCATACAGGTTACCCAGGTACCCAACTGATCATATTGTATTATTGGAAGTTGTGAGGCAGGTATGGGAATTTGATGCAATTGTCAAAAGGGAAAAGCATAAAATAGGTTTTGGTGGGGATTTCCTTCTTAGAATCGACATAGCAGAAGTGTGCCCTTCCATCCAATCGGCACATGCAGCAAAGGATGAATTGGCAGCTCATGGTTTCTCCTTCCACTCCAAGAGGACAAACTTAGATATCACCGGGGAAGCATAGAAGAAGGCCACCAAAGAATACCATCATAAGAAAGACCTAGAAGACTATTGGGAAAATATTAAAGATGATTTTGAAGTAAGGAAGAAAAGGTACTCTAGGCTTCCAGTTGATGTGATTAGGCAATACAATGTCAAGTTAATCCCTAACCAGCTAGAGGATGATGGAAACCTAGTGCATGATCATGCATATGAGTCTATTAAGGATAGACTAGTTGGGGAGGTTCACTGGAATGATGATGAGGTCACTAAGTTGGAAGACCTAATGGCCCCTATCATGAGATTTACCACTTCATGGTTGAAGCATAAGGTTTGGGAGTTAGAAAGTGAGAAGGTACCATTTACCTTTAATTTGATGGGAAATCTCAATCCTATGTCCACTTCAGAAGAATCTGGGGAAGATGACCCAAAAGGGAAAACTAAGGGAAGCTCACCCTTCAAAATCAAAATTAGAGGACCTCAAGAAAGTGAGCCTGAACCAAAAAGAAAGCCAAAGGGAAAGAAAAGGAGCTGAGCTTTGAAAATAGGCAAGTCTTCTGAAGAAGAGGAAGTTGCAAAAGCAGAAGAAGAAGAAGATGCTCCTCCACCGCCAAAGAAGACCAGGACAACTAGCGTTTCAAAGAAGAAGGGTCAGGATACCTCTAAAGATGAGACTCTGATTGTTGATGTGGAGAGTTCAGGGAAGAAGACAAAGGTTTATGTGAGGAGATCAAGGACTCCATCTCCTAAGGAGCCAATACAAAAGATGGATCCTCTTCCAAAGATACCCACTGTGGAACAACCTAGGGCTACTTCTACTTCACCAAGCGTGCCTGAATAAAATACTCTTGAGGAACATGAGACTAGTGGAGAGGCAGAACCTTTCAAGGAAGGAGAACTCTTTGGTGCAGCAGCCGAGTTTGAAGTTGAAGAGATAGAAAAGCACCCTTCTCCACTAGTGCAATATGAGGATTCTCTGGAGAGCCGCAAAGGCAACAGATCACCTGAGAAGGAGAATATCCCCGTTAGACCCCCATCACCAGTGTAGGAAGAAGAGATTGAAATAGGTGATCAAGGTGAGCAGTCTCCTGGAAAAGGAAAAGATGAAACACCAGAAAAACATGAAGAGGTGAAGACAGATGAAATCCGGGTGGAACTTGCTGTCCCAGATTGGTTAGAAAAGGAGATCACAAGGAAGAAACAGGTTGTTGTTGAAGACACTCCTCTAGATTGGGATGAGATATTATCCAAGATTGGAAAATGGAAGAAGAAAAAGATGGCTAAGGTAGTTTCAAGAATAGAAAGGGATGAAGTGAATAACAGAGTTATCCACATTGCCACTCCTAATGCTGATAAGAGTAAAGAAGAGGTCACCGGAAAGGATTACAATGTGCAGACCATCAACCTTGGGCCAGCTTCTATAGAACAAGACATTGAAGAGTATGAGGGGTCCAGTGCAATAATAATTGGGAGACTAAGGAAAGAAACTCAAACCAAACATGAGCTTAGGAAGGAAAATGAGAGGCTCAAGAAGTGTCTAGAAGATGTAATGAAGCCTCTGCAATCTCTCCACCCCTCTTCGTCTGTTACTCCTGGTTTCTTGCCCAAGGAAACTATTTCCGAGATTGAAAAGTTGAAGACTTCTAACCAGACTACAGTGGATTGGTTGAAAGATGTGCAAGTAAAAGGAGATAATGCAATAAAGGATGTCCTTTCAGTTGGAAAAGATGTAGTCAGAGCCAAGGATTTGTTTGAACATGTGTTATCCCAGGACAAGGAGGATGTTGACCTTCTGTTGTAGAAATCCAGGGTGATCATGGAGTATGGAAAGGATCAGTTGGTTGCGGATGGGATTCTTCCTTCCTCCAGACTTAGTGAACCTTGGGAATGGTTTGAGGCTTTGCAGATTCGAAAAAAGGCTATGAGGAAGATTCATAAACGAAGGAAGCTAATAGATAGTGATTTGACTGGAGTATATGATGGCTGCATCGCATTTTTTGAGATTATGATTGGCAGGAGGAAATTTGCTCCTAAGTACCTGAGCCTGGAACAATTAAGGGAATGGTGGCATGTTGTTCATGCCCTAGATTCTAAGAATGTCATAACAAGGCACCAGTTGGATGATGCAGCAACCTATCTGGCAGTGATGGATAAGTATCAAGCCCACAAAGATGATTGGAATAAAACTGTTAAATAGTCAAAAGAGGAGATTGGCTCCATTAAATGTTGGCTTAATATCTTTCCTTTGCCACCTGTTGTTGAGTTGGATAAAAAAAATTTGAAGGTTCGAGATCAGAACAAAGATAAGGGAGGTGGTAATTAATGCCAATTTTTAGTTTTGTGCTTCCCTATTATCATAGGGCATGTATTGATCTGGGCTACATTGGGGAATGTGTCTAGGCCAACCTTGATGATGTATCGGCATTTAATGTGTGCCTTATTTTGAAATTCCTAGGGCCGACTTGTTTTGGTTGATTTATTTTTGTAAATGTTTGGCTAGGCCGACATTGTCTTGAGAATTTGCTATAAAGGGGCATTCTTGCCTCATTGTAAGGGTTAGCTAGAAATAATAGAGACAAGTTAGACCAAAGAGCTAGAGCATTTTATAGTAGAAGTAGTAGTTAATTTCTTGAAGCAAACATTGTTACAGAACAGTGGAATTGTTGCAGCATTTTGATGATCTAATACAATTGAAGACATTGTGGTTTTCCTGGTGAAACCTCTTGTGTTGGTTTATCTTGCATGGTTCCTATTGTTTCATCTTTCAAATTGCTTAAAGATTTAGGATTTAGTGTTTTAGAGTTGGATTAGTTTGGTGAATGATGTACATGATTTCATATTTGGAATGTTTGTACCAATCTCTGGTCTATACTCCTAGTAACTATCTAATTGTAGTAGGATGGTAAAGTCAACCTCGACCATACATTTATCTCGGTGTTTAGTTCGACAGGGATGCATATCTATGATTTGAAAATCTATATAATTCAGAAGATTGCAGTTCATTCTTGTGATACGTACTGTGGGTTGACGGTTCGGTTATTTGAGATTGGTCCATTCGGAGAGACTGGCTATTTGCATTGTTCGCTCTTAGGAATAGTTTAGATCTTTATCATAACTTTGTACCCTCCTTTTTCCATTTCTTTATCATCTGCTAGATAGAATTAAGATTATTATTTGATAAATTGGAAAGATACAGCTTTGCTTGTAGTAAGGTCCCATTGTGGATACTTTCTACATTTCTCATATTATCTTAAGTTGTTTATGCATTGTCATGACCCGAAGACCCGAGACTCATGCAGATTTTCTGCAATTTACACATTGTCGGGTTGTCACTTCTTTCAAGAGAGATAGGATATTGTGGCTCGGTTTAAGTTGTTGGCCGTAAAACACCATCACCGCTGGACATTTCTCCACCAAGACTACCACACTCTTTAAAGATAATGCGAGAAGGATATTATTGGCCCTCTATGTTTGCCGAAGCACACCATGTGGTGCAAAAGTGTACCCAGTGCCAATTTTTTGTTGGCGAAAGAAAGAATGTCGCTTTGCCCCTAAGCCCAATTGTAACCGAGGAACCTTTTGCTCAATGGGATTTGGATTTTATCAAAATGATAAATCCTATTTCCAGTGCTAGACACAAGTGGATCCTCATGGTGACTGACTACTTCACAAGGTGGATGGAGGCTGTCACCCTAAATAACGCCACAGAGGGGGAAATTGTCAATTTCCTTAAAGAGCTAGTAACCAGATTTGGCCTGCCCAAGACCATCATATCCGACAATGCCCGAGCTTTTGTTGGATTAGGGATGTCATATTTTTCTATCAGGCATGGGATTTTCCTTAAAACTTCATCGAATTACTACCCACAAGGAAATGGGTTAGCAGAGTCAACCAACAGAAACCTAATTAGGTTAATCAAGCGTACTGGGTCAGAATGACAAAGGGATTGGCACAAGCATCTGCAAGTTGGTATGTGGGTGGAACGGATTACTCCCAAGCAAATTTTGAAGACCTCCCCTTATGAATTGGTGTACAGAAAAGAGGTAGTGTTACCCATTATCATAGAAATTCCTGCCTTACAACTACTGAAAGCCTTGGAAATTGAAGAAAGTGGCAGAATGGAGGTATGACTAGCATAACTGCTCAAATTGGAGGAAGATAGAGAAAAAGCTTATGGAGCAATGATCAACCGTCAACAAATAGTAAAGTGATGGTTCAACAAAAAGACCTCTAACCTAGAATTCAAAGAGGGGAGCTTAGTGCTAAAGTACGATGAACGTACTGCAAAACCAAGGCAACACACAAAATTTGAAGTGCTATGGAAGGGCCCTTTTCGAATCAACGCGTGCAAGGAAAAGAATGCGTATGAGCTCAAAGATATGGAAGGAAATGCTTTAGATATACCAGTGAACGATATTTATCTGAAGTTGTTCCATTAAAGTACATAGTTCTTTAAAAAAAATTAACAGTTATGTACCATATGTAAATTTTTTGTAAATACCTTTTAAATTTTGAGAATAAGCTATTCGAGAATAACACAGAATAAATGAAAAGTTGTATTATATTATATTCATAAAAAATTTTACAATATAATGCAAGGCACGAGGCTTAGATTTAAACATGAGTCTCTCCCGAGCAAAACCAAAAAGAGTAGCAGAGCAAAAAGATGCAAAAAGGAGGCAACATGCAAAAAATAGTAAAGAAAAGCCTCTAGCTATTGTCCAGGAAGTCGAAAAGGGCTCGTTATCGGGTTCTTCTTCTTCTTCTTCTTCTTCTTCTTGTCTTTTAGGGCATGAAAAGGGGCTAAAAACACAACGCACACGGGCTCCACACGATGCAAACCCAAGGCCTACTCGACACGACTCTGCACCAAAAAGTTGAAGTGTTTCTTCTAGGCAAGTTTCAGAATGCGCTTCACACCATACTCCCACAACAGATAGGTAGCCGCTAGTTGAGAAGAGTAGCAGTGCATCTAAAGGTCCATAGTGTGAAACTTAGAAAGGAAGAGCAACTAGGGTATGTCTATCCCAAAGTCGACGTGCCTGCAAAGATCCATGGCGCTCATGATACCAATGCTAGGGATGGCCACTTGCACTATCTTGCCAAGCCCTTCCATCAGCGAAGCACCAAGCATATGGTGGCACAACTCAATTATCATGGGCGGAATGAAAGATAGTGAAAATCTTGCTAAACTTAAGAGGCTATATTTTTGAATGAATATTGCATAAGGTGGCATAGCTATATATAGAAAAGTTAAGTCGACGAACCCAACCAATGAATGGTCTATTTTTGGCCAGACGACAACAAGAAAATATCAAATCAAAATGAAGAAAGGTAGATAAATCATATGGAGGATCTGACATAATGTCTTAAGAAATAAATTTGAGCATTGGGAGTAAATGCTATTGTATGCCGATCGTTGACATGTGTCCTTTTCCATCATCAACACTAGCCATCTTATTAATAGGAAAAGACATGGATTAACACGCTAAGCTTTGACCAATTAATGGTCACATCTTTTCAATGGTACCTTGCATCACTTCAACACGTTTCACATTGCAAAAAGCACACTTTTCCATGCAATGAGTTTATTTGTAAGAGATGCGGCGGGGAGAATGTACTAATTCCATTCTCGTGGCATTTTTAGCATTCCCAAGGGATATAGATCTTAAATCCACATGTATCACCTAGGTGGCAACATTTAATGGACCAATAGTAATGGCATAGCCTTAATTGCATGTACAAGCAAGGAATTAATTGCACTCAAAAGTAGGTTTTTCTAAAGAAGTAAAAGGAAAGTGGTCATTTTCATTTAGGAAATTCTTTGCAACTTCCTAATACAACCATGGCAAGCCATCAACCTCTGGTAGAAAAGATGTAGTTTCAAAAAAAAGGCCTGGTTACACCCATATTTTTGGGCGGAACTCATTCGCCAATGCCCAAACACATGAGGAACAACCTTTTGAGTTCTATAAGAAGGTGTTGCCTGATAGACACATCCCAAGAGAGGCGGTGTAGGATATAGCTGACAATGTTTTCAACCCCAAGTTATTAGCAAACCCTAAAACTTTTAGGGAAGGTGTGTTCCAAAGAATGGTGGAGCAAGGACTGTCAGATGGTTTTATGTCTTGACTTTGGAATTGTGGTCTGCCACAGTTCATACTGCCTACTGTACATACATGCCTGGAGATGGTTGACGCATGTGCCAAAATATTCAACAAAAGGACAAAAGCCATTGAGGGTAGCAAGATCAAAGTTACTATTTCTACCGAAGCCATATGAGATATGTTGTGTATCCCTACAACCTGGGGTTCCAAACATTTTGATGAAGAATAGATGAAAATCTTCAGGGAAGAAATGGCTAGGGAAACAAATTTTTATGAGGACAAAGCAAAGGAACGGTCAGAGAGAGGTCATCTCCTCTTTCTTCTTTCATGCAGGAAATTCAAGAAGGACACATAGTCCATGTTCTTGATGCTGGCCTAGGTGTTTGGCCTTGATAACGATGAGGAGGTCAACCCCTTTCAATTTGGCCTGGATTTTACGCTAAAGAGGGAAAAGAACCAACAGTACTATGATTTGGCTGAGGTGATAGCAAGCAACATGCAAGAACAATTGAAGAATTATAGTACTGAGTCTAAATTCAGGTATTCTTCTTTCTTGGCTCATTTAATTTTGCATCAGAATTCTGAGTGGCTGGAGAGGAATGTACCAGTGTCTAAGTTAGATGTAAGGGGCTGTCTCTAGCCAATTTCTATGTGGACCCATATGCTTTCAAAAATAGGGGATTATTACCAATTTGTAGATCATTTTCTAAGGCCAGTGCTTCAAGATTTATTGCCACACCATATTGGCCATTTCTCTCTTGAGGTTATACAATGGATGGAAGATTTGCTGATGCTGATGGATTATTTCTTGGATGAGGATTTT
>VDFB02134718.1:0-15678 GCA_007258455.2 Sequoia sempervirens | reverse complement strand
TTCCAAGCATCAGTCCTCTATCCATTTGGTCACCTTTTCCTCATCCAACTCCTTATCCCTCTATCCAATCCACCCAAACAATCATTTTTCCTCCCCCCATCCTCTCCCCTCATCCCATCTCCTAATCCCTTGTCATTGGTATCTAGCTATAGGCTTTACCCCATGCAATCCAATGTCATCCATCTTATCGTCATCACTTCTGCTTCTTTTGCACATATTTTCTATCTCATCATTCATCATTTCACCATTCATCTATATGGCATGTCATTTGCCCACTTCATCTTTGATAACTTGGATAACTATCCCATCCCTGAGCTTCGTGATCACCATCATCCTCCAATCCAATCCAACCGGTCTATCTTGTCCCATCGTTTTGGTCCAATCATTTTACCCCCTTATCTAGGGTCATCTCATCATCTTTCATCCATCACTTGTCTGTGGCCTTTTGTCGAACTACGTTGCCCCTGCGCTTTTACGTAGGCAAGGCTGATCGTGCGATCTGCCCCCAGGGCACTTTTGGATCAACCTTGTTTTGATCCTCCATCGTCTCGTCTCCACTAGTCCCTTTTCACTTTTGTCCATGGTCCTTTTATCGAACTACGTTGCCCCTGCGCTTTCACGTAGGCAAGGGTGGTCATTTGATCCTCCCCCGGGGCATTCGTCGGTCACGTCTTGTGTCCATCATCAGTCATCATTGTCCTCTTTCCGCTTTATCCATGGTCATTTTCCATGAACTACGAGGGCTCTGCGCTTTCACGTAGGCAAGGCTAATCTTTGATCGGCCCCCGAGCCCCTAGGTCTTTAGGTTGTGTCTTGTCTCCCTTGTGTTGTGTCATCAAGCTATGCCCTTATCTAGCTGGTTCTTAACAAACAAGATCCACTTGTATCATGAGGTCCAATCGATTTTGAACATCCCGCGTCATAACGATCTTTTAATATCCATCATCATCGGTCTCAACAGGATGCATCCTTCCTAACAGACCTCATCAATCCCATCCATCCCCTTGATCCTATGGCAAAGGACATTTGAAATTGATTGTGATCTTTTGATGCTTTTGGCTTTTGTTTATCATTTGAGCTCCCTTTATCATCACTTGTCAAGACCGGCCATAATCCATCATATGCGGTGTTTTGATTGGTCAACATAGGGGCATATCTTGATCTTTTTATGTCTATTTTTTGTCTTCTTGGTTGTCCCATGTAATACCCACCAAGATCCCTAAGGTCTTGTGTTATGTTGGGGCATCATTGTGTGCTTGTGGTTATCCCAATACCTGGCCCGACCAAGGTCATCGTGATTTTGGGGTGTTGGGATAGTCTTCTTTGTCCTGTTGTTTTTATGCATTAGACACTAATTCTTTGGTTCTTCATACCCCCGCATCTTGTGTCTTATGCTATAGCAAAAATCAGTGCTCCGAAGATGGCAAATTCTATTAAGATTGCATTTCATTTTCCATTCTATCGTCTTGCATGTATCCAATCCCCATCCATTCCATTTCGCCTGCATCATCAAATCATATCCTTGGTCTTGTTCTTAGTCTTGTTACAAGCCTAGATCCAATCATCCTCCTCCTCATCATCATCATTTTAGTGTTGTTTGGGATGTATCTTTCCCTCATCAACAACACTTTCATCATCATCGGGAGGTATTCCTCCCTATCCTTTAGTGGTGTTTTGGGATGTATCCTTCCCTCATCAATACCACTCAGTGGGATGTATCCTTCCCTATCCTCGTGTTGTTTCGGGATCCTTCATTCCCTCATTAACAACACTCCATCCATCATCAACACCATTTTGTCTTGTATCTTAACTGGGGCAACATCACCTTTTGAAATCCATTTGTGCTTCATCATCTTCATTTTGCATCATCTTCCTCATCTCCTTCATCACTCTCCCTTTGCATCATCTCATCCATTTCAAGAGCACACTCGTGTTCTCCTGAACCCGCATGTCCTCTCGAGGGGGCATCCTTCATCCCTAATTTTCATCATTTTATTTTTCCCTTCCTAGTCACTCCTTTGAATGACTGGGGCATCTTTCCCAATCTAACCATCTTCTTCTGGGTTCTATGTTTTAATATTCTTTGAAATGGTGCTACTTCGTAACACCATCTCAAAGAGGGGCAAAATGTAGACATCCAAATTTGGACAATTAATTTATCCAAATTTATTATTTTTGCCCAAACATCCTCTTTATCCGGAAGTTAATTAAGGCTATTAGTATTATTTAATTAATATCTTTAATTCTTAATGAACTCTCAAGGTATTTAATTAATAATTAAATACCTTACCCTCCTTAACTTTTATCAAATAAATTAAATAAATATTACATTTATTTAATTCTCACATGTCATTTTCATCTAATCCTAATCCATCTCCTAATTTTCACAGGGATGCACATGCTCTAACTTCTTGATTAGATGTCACATCCTCCAACTTTTGCAAGTTGGCTTCTAATCCTCATTTATCTTCTAATTACAGATTAATTAAGCCTAATCATTCTTCAAGGAATTTTTAATTCCTTTTTATTCTTCCTAGATTCCCCTCTTTTATATGTGAATTTTTAATTCACATTCCATTCTTTCAAGGCTTCTAGAACCTTGGACTTGTCACAATCTCCACATGTGACCAACCTTGGACTTGTCACAATCTCCACATGTGACCAAGTCCCACCTTTTGGAGCCCACCTTTTACCCTCTAGATCATCCTAGGAATGTGAATTTTTAATTCACATTTATATCCCCAACCACCTTTCCTTTTCCCATGTAGATTTTTGAGGAATTCTAAAATTCCTCAAATGTCCCTTTCACTCCCACTTGGGGACAAGAAATCCCTTTTTGTGGAAATCCTCTCATCCCCCAAGGTGCATGTCCTTTTCCACCTCATGTACCTTTTTGACAACTCATTTCCATCTCATCCCCCCTTGGCCACTTCACCCTCCACATGTCAAGATGTGAGGGCTTGTGGGTTCTCAACCCACCATAGCCCTTCATCTTGACCTTGTTGGATCAATCTTGACCGTTGAATTCTCTAGAGAATTCAAGTTCCTCTATAAATACCCCCTCCTCAAGGGCATTTGGAGAAAACACTTTTGATTTTCAACTTATGCTGCCCATTTGCTTTCTCAACACTTAGTCAATTTGCAACTACATGCTGCCACTTTGTGCACTCATCCTATTTGCAATATCATCCATTTGCATTTTACATCCAAGCACATAATAGTGATCTTCAATAGAGCCATCAAGGAGCACACAACCAATCCAAGCAAGGGCCAATCAAAGGAGTATCAGCAACAAGGGGAAGGTAAACTATTTGTCTTACATTATCTACTCTTCTCATTGTTCTATCACTCTCTTTTGGCTAATCTTGAGGTGTTCTTGATATTTTGTTTTTCATAGTTTTAGTTGTTTTGCTCATTTAGAATAGCATAATATCAGGGTATACAATAATATATTATATTATATAGTATATATTAATATTATATATATTATGTATTATTAATAATAATACATAATATTATAAATAATGCACTTAACAAATATCCGTTACAAATGGATATCTATTTTCTGACAAAATCATTTGGCTTGAGATTGCCATACCTAGAAAGTCAATTGAAAAAACGTGTTTACAAAATTTCCTTAGTTAAATCCAAAGTTCGCCCTTGTGGGTGATGACTTTTTTTTATCTGAATTTGATGAAACAAAAAGGGTTTACTGAATAAATTGTCAAATTTGAACCAATATAAGATATGCCTTATTTTGAATTTAATAGATAATTATTATTGATTTTCTACATACATAACAACTAAAGTCTTAATTGAAAGGTTGATTGAAAAACTTCTATAATTTTCTAACTATTTCACATGTTTTGAATCTAAAAGATGTGTAACATTCTATGCTTCTCATACTATAGGATAAAAAAAAAGAATTTCATAAATTTTTGAGCAAGTTATGGTGGTCAGACAAACACATTTTAATAATTTTGAAATGTTTTAATAAAAAAACATAACTAATTATTTACTTGCAAAAAAAAAATTGGCACATCTGGGCATGTGTCCTCTACTTATATTGAAAATTTTAGAAAAAAATATTTTTCTTGTACTTAAATTGGTCAGACATGCACCTGCTTTTTATCTTTTTCCTGAAAATTTAGTACTATTGCATTGAAATTTCAATTTTTTGCAAAATAGATTTACTTTTTTCTAAAAAATGACTAGTGGCCTAGAAACTACATTCAATTTGCTACAAAATTTATTCTTACATATTTTTCAAATTATGTTAATAATCTATTTAAATTTTTATGTCAAGTTGCCTAACTCTGCTTTTCTAAATTTTTATTGCCACTTAGGGGCTTAGTTTGGACCCCCATATCCTGCACTAGTTAACTCATTTGACATTACTCATGTAGTGGGAGTTTTTGGATATATGTTTGGTTATCCTTTATGATATATTGGTTTGCTAGTTACTGATGTGATGATGAGTTTGTATGTTTCATTGGATTTGGATTTACAAGTTATGCAAGTTGTAGATTAACTACCCACTTTCTTGTAGTGGGATAACTCAGATGTGGACTATCTATATCCATGAGATTGTTTTAGTGTTTGTGTATATTTGTTAGTTGGTCTTGTTTGTGGTCATTTATTCATTAGTATGTTGTATTGAGGTAGGAGGATGGATATATAGAGACTTGATTGTAGATTTCTGGGTTGGTATGTTAATGGAATGAAGTTCTATCTATGTTTGGTATATCCTAACCTTTGAGGTATGGTTAGCTTGCATGATTTGCAATTTTTTGTGGTTGTTATTCCAAGTGGTATGAGTAAGTCAACTATGTAGTGCCTTTGTTATCATTTTAATTTGATGCTTGTGTTCATGCAAAGATTGGTGTAGGTTTCAGTGACAATTCATATGTTTCACCTTGGCATGTTCCTTTCTCTTCCATAGGTGGCATGTTGGAGGTTGTAAGGAGTTTTTTTCTTGATGGTGATTATCTTGGTTGCTTTTGTGGGTATCTTGATGGAGCATGAGAGCATGGTGAAGATTCATATGGTACATGATTTTCTAAGGGATATTTTTCCCTTGTTTGTGATTCCTACATGGGTGTATTTACAATGTTGATTCCAAGTGGGAGAATGTTAGGATTAGGTTTCATCCACCTTGTAAATCATATGGCATGATTCCAATTGTTGGATTTTGTGGTTGCGTTGCTGATATGTGCTTGTCATTGATGTCAACACTATTGTCATTAATGTCTTAGAAGTTATATATTTCGAGGATATTGAGAAAATTGTAATGAAGTAAGTTGCAGGTTGTTAGTGGTGAAGTGAAGTTTAGTCTGTTGGTTAGCCCAGTACGTTTATGATTAGCGATTTTGGATTAAAGTGTTTGTTTTCGAGTATATCTAGTTTATCCATGTTAAGTTTTAGAGATCTGCATGAAGATTTGATCGAGTTATGAGTAGTTGTGTTCTAACAGTCATTCTATTGCTTCAGTTGGTGTTCCTAAATGAAAATGATGTGATTCTAGTAAGTTCAGTTGTTACGGATGCTTCTCTGGTGATTCATGATGTTTGTGGATATTTCTAGATCATGCTCTATTGGTGTTGCACATTTGCGTTGATCATTGTTCTCGCGATTAGAGATTTTCTCTTGTGTGTTTATGTTTTTCATGTTCTTGGCTGACAGGGTGTTGTAGTGTGTTGTGGATCTTCGAGGAATAATTATTTGAAGTGTTTTCATGTTTAAGATTTTATTTTGGGTCTTCACTATGTTGTGGCCGACCTTGGTTGATTCGCATTGAACTTTATTTAATGTTTTGGGTCGACAGTTTGTATTCATTTTATTATTTTGTTGAAGCCAACATGTAGCGATGTAATCTTTTTTTGCAGATATATATAAGCGATTGTTTATTCCATTTGAAGGTGCACGCTTGTGTATGAGATGTGTGAATAATATCCTAATCATTCGAAGGCAGAAGCAGAGTGTGAAGAAGAGTGAGTAGAGTGTGAAGAAGTGTTCATGTGCTTAACCAGAACTATAATCAGGCATTAGCAGATGTTATTTTCTGAGTTCAAAATCTTGTGGATGTAATCCAAATATTTTTGTAAGATAGTGAGTCTTCCTATTGTAATTGAGCAGTGAGCTCTAGGAAATGTGCCTGAATGCATGTGCATTCCCCATTTGCATTTCTTTATACTTTCAACAAGGTAAAATCTTGTGGACTAACCTCCACCATGGTTTTTCCCATAACAAGGTTTCCATGAAAAAATCTTGGTGTTATGTGTGTTTCTAATGTGTTGTTGATTTATGCTTTCATGGTTATTGATCAAATCTGAGAATAAGGTTAATAAGGTTAATAAGTTCAAATTTTTGAGACAACTGATTCATCCCCCCTCTCAGTTGTCTTCCCTTGTGTTGCCAACACCAACATCCTTGGAAAGTGTCTCTAGGAACTTAGGGTGTATTGGTAAATTACATTGTAATATTCATTCACACCATTGTTTGTAATATACTCCTAAGGGGTGATGGGTCCACTAGCAATGATAAAGGTGGGTTGTGGACATAAATATTTAATATTGTTTTCCCCACATGTGGATGCCTATAATAGGATAATAAAAGATAAAGGAAATGATAAATAAGTTATTGTTGGGATTCTCCAAGTGGGTGCTTGGAAAGAAGCAATAGGTATTACTTGGTTTTCCATTATTTATTATATTTAATATAAAGTTCATCTCTCGTGATTAGGCACCCAAGTTGGAGGAAAGTACTAGAGCCAAAATCAGTGTCCTTTCACATGTTGAGGATGTAATCCAAAGGTTGGGGATGTTTGGAATGAAGGGTCATCTTTGGGTACCATGTTTGGTGCATTAGATGCCTTCACAAGTCTATAAATTCAGCCCTTTTTTGGTGGAGTTTTTGCCTGCAAGGGTTTATCCACATAAATCCTATGTTATGTGATGCTCTTGTGTTTCTTATTTATGCCTCATTGCTTCTATCTTATGGTGATGATATTCTTTATTTATTACATTGTTATAAGTTCACATAAGGTAGTGTCTATAAGCATGTTTTGTTGGCTATTTTTTGGCATCATAAAGAAGATAGATCTAACCATGGTATTTCCATATTTTAAGGCAATTTAATTTTCATATTTTCATGTTGTTTTTGTCCAAGCCTTGAATCTCATTCATTGAAGTCATATTTGGATAGAGATTGAATTTCCCAAAAATTAGTATTGAACCTATTTATTCCTCATCATATATAACTAGATAGGCCTCAATGTTCTACCATATCAATATGGGGTCTAATTTTTTGCAAGATGTAGTTTCACAAAAATTCAAGGGGATGTAAGATATTATAATAATTCTAAGGATAATCACTCCTACAACTGCCAAACCTTGACCAATTTTTTTCTTTTTAATTAAAACATTAGCAAAGTGTGATACTTCCAAATGGGGGTTGAATTCTCACAAAGGGGGAAAATGAAAAGATGTCTCCTCTGCAATGCCAATAATGTTGCAACCACCCCTTTAGCTACCAAATCTCAGCCTATGGAGCTCTATAAATTATTTTTAATGCATTTTCCACATATTCTAAAATAGAAAATAGTGCTCATGCTTTATTCATTGTTGCAGATCCACCTTTATGTTAGGGAACCATTCCTAGGCCATAATTTTCAAAAATTTCACAAGGTTTTCTATAATTCCTCCTTAGAATCATTAATGTAGAAGTATGGTAGGGTTATTTGGGGTGTTTTTCATGCCTTATAGATGAGGATTCTCGAGTAAATAATTTAAATATCATTAGTAGGATTGTGGGTAGGGTTTCTTTCCTTGCCACATGTTCCTTCTTTCTCATATGGCCTTATGAGGTTTAAAAGGAACTTTTGAGCTTATTGTATGGGTTCTTCCCTTGTTTCTCTATCAAAAAAATTTATCTTACATCTCAACAACTATGAATTGGCTACATACCTCTAGATGAATAAAACTATTATTTTTAGTGCCTCTTCTCATAACTTTCATATTGTGCAAACACTTTTGCCTCTATGATTGTGTGATTTTTTAGTTTTCCTGCATTTGTATGTTGCATTAAACTTTTTTTTAGGTACTAACTATGTATTAATTATTTCCCTCTTAGTTTTTAGAAAACTCTAAACTTCATGCAAACCTCTAGGAACTAGCATAACAGAGAACTATGAGTTCTCTAGGTAGTTATTCATTTCTCTATGCTATTGTGAGAAAGAAGAAATACCATTTAATCTAGGTGCATCACCGCCCTTTTTTTTACATGTATCTCTTCCCTTTTCCCTCTGCATGATCATAGAATAGGTTTAGTTTTAGATTTATTCAATTTTGGGTTGGATCAACACTGTTACATCTAGGCTATAAAGGATTCAATCTTCTCTTGAGGTTTGATCTCATTTGTAAAGTCCCACACCTTGAGATCATTCCCATGTTTCACTCGAATGTTGAACAATAGGTACAATAAGGGTGCAATTATAAGTGACAATAGTAACACCAATTTTCTATTAATAAACATAATTAATCTTTCTCATGAATTTGGTAAGGAATAAACTAATACAGTGCACTAGTCGTCCTTGTCAACCTTTACTTCTATTGACATAAGTTGAATTTAAATTATATTAACGCTATTCAAGTGATCAACTACTAAGCCTCCATCCTTTATTTTTAAATTATATGACACTTTTTTAAAATTAAGTTTGTTAACTAGAATCTTATACTGATAGAAGATACCTAACTTCTTCCATAATATCAACACAAAATTTGATAGGCAAAATAAAATTTTACTTTCTTATCGAATTTTTCCTAGCCTTCATTAGATATAGCAAATGGTGTGGTTGAAAAAGATTCCACAATACATTGATCCCTTTTCAGTAGAAGATCCTTTCATCTTACTCTTTCATCTAGTTCAAAGTTATACCTATTGAATTCTCAATTTTAGACCTTGACATGCTAGCCACATATTTAATATTATTATATTTTCTTCTAAAGTCCTTCAAAGTCTTTTTGTGTCTAGTTATATATGATCTACAACAAACAAATTAATGTAGGTTTTACTATCACACAAATGAAATAGTAACCATAAAAACTATAACCAAAGCTTTGATACCAAATGTTGGATATTTTGACCTTGTGAGTGACCAATGGATTGGCATGAAGAAACTTAAAAAAAATCATTAAGATAATAGTCAATAACAATTGTGAAATTTATCTAACACATATGAAAGTAAATTATGAAATAGTATGTATCCTCAATATTACACACAAGATGAAAGGATTTGTGTGGGAAACTAGTTTAGGAGAAAACCCACCATCAAAATATATTCATAGTTATATTATTTAGAACTGGTTATGATTCAATACAAATTATTTGGACTTTTTATAGTGTCTCAATCTAATACTTCTTTAGCAATCACTCTAATTACACACCAGCATTATTTTCTCCAATTCTATCAATTTATATGGTATATAGCCTTGGTACATTTTCATGAGATGATATATAGACATAATCATGGGAATACCAACAGTTTAACTATCTAATCAACTGGAGAAATTCCAAGGTTTTTGCAGCTAAATTCTAAACATACATGATGACTTGACATATTACTTAAATCACCAAGTATGATATTTGTACATAGATAATTATCTTGTGCACTCTACCTTTGTCACAGACTATGAATCAATAGTTACAGTATTAACAATGTTGGTATACATAAATGTTTTTGGTATAGACACCACTTCTATTTGTTCAAATGCAGTAGCTCGCACGAACATAACATCACTTTTAATTGCTTGTAGTATTTAATGTCATCTTCTATAAAATTATTATTAATCTTAAATTATGGCACATGAACTTCAATTCTACTATAAGTGCACCTAAATCACTATTCATGCTTCCAACAAACATTAACTTTGAATATGAAATTGTGAGTTCTTCCATATGGCTTGTGCTTGTTATCACAACACCACTACATATGCAAACAAACCATATGTGTTGTGCCACAAATTACTACCACAACATCACTTTGTGTAAGTCAATACACATGTACCACAATACTTGAAAACTTGCCACAGTTCACTACAATGTACTTTGCAAACAAACTCTTCCACTACAAGTACTCTATGCAAGTTAATATCACCCATGTCCTAATAACATTAAACACCAAAAATTTCTACAAATTTATATAGCTAATTAAATAGAAGTATATCTAAATCAAATTATTGGCCATTTAAATGAAAAATAATGAAATTTATTTTTTTATAAAAAGTAAAAAAAATCTTAAATAAATAAATAAAATCTATAAAAAATTTAAATAAATATATTTAAAATAATAATTTTTTAACTTTTTATTTAAGAATTATTTTATTTTATTTAATTAATTTTAAATAGTTTTAATATAATTTTTTTTACTTGTTTCCATTGTGTAAAAGCAAAATTCAAAGCCAATAGGTACTTAAAATAAGATTAAATTATTAAATAATTCATTCAATGATTTGACATTATCATGTTCTTTTAAGAATTATTTTATTTTTTAAATAAAATAAATCTTTAACATTTTTTAAATAAATATATTTAAAATATTTGTACATTATTAGCTGATAGACTACATATAGTGTGAGATTTGAGCTTGAAACAAGTCTCACGCTTACAAATGTTGAGTCAAAAACAAGTTTTATCTATCATTTAAGGTATGCCAGAAAAGTAAAAGCCTCCAAAATCTCACTTATCACATAAAAGTCAGATAAATATTGATTTGACAACTGGATGGGAACATTCTATTTTCATTTGTAGTGTTTTTTATCAATTTGATAACAACTTTTGGGTATAGCACAAAGTTGTATTACACTTTCGGCCAACTTATTAGCACAGGTGAATTTAAGTAATTTTAACTAAAAATTAATTTTGGTCAAACATATGATCTTGTAAGATTCATTCTAGCTAAGTTATATATGTCCACAACTTTTCCAACTAAAATTGTTGGCTAAATGCATATTTAGCACCACTTTGAGTTCAATTTACCAAAAAATATATATATATATATTTGAAAAACTTGATGTTTCAACAACTTTTATTCGTGTAAAAAATTTTTTTTTTTTTTAAATATAAAAGTACCCTTTTGTAGATCCATAAGTTTAGTTTTAAAAAATGTATATATTTTAATAGTTTAATTATTATTTATATCTTCCTTTTTATTTTTACCAAATGTAGGTTATCAGCACAAAACATTAGGTTGATTACCATGTCAAGGAAAAATAGTAAAACTTATTAAAAAAAAATTGAAAAAACTATGATTCCCTAAATATAAGAATCTATATCAAGACGGTATAATTTTTTTTCTATTTTAGATTAATGTTGACGTCGACTGGAAACAACTAAGTTTTAATATGTGCACATTTTAAAATTTTATTTAAAAATATATATTTATCAAAATTGGAAAAGAAATATCCATGCCCTAAAGTTTCGAGTTATAAATACACAAAAAAATTGAAGAAAAACAAATAAAATTTACTATATAAAGGTTGACATCTCATGTAGCTTCATTTTTTAGCATTTTATAAGCAACTAAATTATAGTGTTAATTTATAAAAAACTATATTCAAATATTTTTTATTTTATTTTTTTAAATACAAACGTAAAATACAATAAAAAATAAATATTTAATTAGTTTATATCATTTCAAAATTCAAAACATATATATCACTTTTTAGTGATGCAAGTTTAAAAGTTGGATCAGTGTTGGTCATTTCCTTTATAAAAGTGTGGCATAGCTTTGTGCTTTTACCCTTTATTTTTTCATTTGGATTGCTTTATATTTTATGCAAATATTTTATAATTAGATAATACTTAATTCTTTTAAGGAAAAAATCTAGATTTGTCTAAGTTTATTTCATTTCGAGAAAAAATTATATTTTTCTAAGTTTATTTCATTCTATTATTTAGCATTTATCCAGCCACATGCAATTAGAATTTGAATGTACAAACACATACTCTCTAACATATTAACATACATATAATTTTATTTTTATTTATTTAAGAATTATTACACCAAAGGTGTTAGCTATTTGAAAAGAGTCAATCTGATTAGTCGATCGATGGTTGACGCTCATCTTAGAGGTGTGCAAGACAATGGAAAGTTCGCTGGCCATTGATATCATCATCACCGTTGCTGTATTTTTTAAGTTTTTCGTTTTCCTTTTTTTAAGTTTTATGATCGCCCCACCGCTATTGGTTTCGGCTCCTCCAAACTCTTTATCGCTAGTATTTACCTTTCACTCCTCCAATTTGGCGAGCTACAACTTGAAAATAAGGTTTCGGTGAAGGTTTTAGAGTATGTTTATTAAAATGAAAATTATGGCCAAGATCCTAATAATGAGCACATTTAGGTTTTAACATTATGTCATCCTTTACCCTATGAAGTTAAGTATATATTATCATAATTAATATAAATTTTATATAATAAAAAAAATTATAAATATATAATTATACTATTTATTATTATTATATATTATATTCTTTAACAAAAATATTAAATATATATATTATAGTTACTAATTAATAATTATTATATTATTATTTAATATAAAATATAATTAATATATTTTATATTTTATATAATATAGATTAAATTATATACAATATAATTATATTTATTAATATATATAATAGTATATATAGGTTGTATTATTATTATTATAAATTATATTCTATGATAAAAATATTAAATATAAATATGAAATTATTATAATAAATAATTAATATATTTCTATATAGATCAAATTAAATTAATGTATAAAAAAATCTCATAGTTTAATTGACCTTTGGAGAGATTAGGAAAAAGAAAGAGAGATGGAGGAGGAGACAATTCTATATAGAGAGAAATATAAGGGTAAATAGAGAGAGATATGGAGAGATAATGAGAGAGATAGAGGGAGATATGGAAGAAGAAATATGGAGAGATAGTGATAGAGAGGTAAATAGATATTGATATAGAGGTGTTCAAAACAGAGAGGTGGAGACAGATGGATGGATAGAGAGAAGACACCCACACTCTATGAAAATTGCATATGCATGCACTACATTTCACCACATCAAAATAATGTTCATGTTGTTTGTGCTCATGTTCATGGCCATTACTATGATTATGGTTATGGTCATGGCAATGTCATGATCATGGTCATGGTTGTGGTAATGGTTATGATTGTGATTGTGTTCATAGTCATGGTTCTCTTTGCAAATACCATGAACATGATCGTGATTGTGAAGATGATTTGTTATTTCTTGGTCATTGGTTATGTTTGGATTCTATTATTTTTTCATTTCTTTTCCATACTTGAATGTATTGGCTTGCATATTTAGTTGGATAGGCTGGTTTTATGTAACTTTGTGCTTGTTAATCAATTATCGAAGGAGTGATTGAGCCATTGTGTAAGACATCTATAATTAGAGAGTTGATTGAGGAATATCCATATCAGTTCACAGATCAAGATATTCTAATGAACAAATAACTAAGATGAATTCTAACTTACAAATGACTGAAAGTAGTATAATAACTACTTATTATTTTTAAGAAAATACTTAAAAGTTAAAACCACAAAAGATAGAGAATTTTATGCATACAATTGAATATGAAATGAATAAAAAATATAAAAGATGAAGGAAAAGAAGTCATAGAAAGAAAATTCCCACAATAATGCATTGTTTACTGTGGGGAAACATAGTGTGATCAATGAAAAGGATTGGCTCTAAATTGGGCACGATGGACCATCATAAATTCTAACACCCTAGATTATCATCACTACTCTGCCTTGTGAAGATTTAAGACACTTAGACCTTGTTTTTCCTATCATACCTCCCCATATGGCTACTAAAAGTTTAGATACAACAAATTACACGCATACAACCACATTGTTCTGCTTGATAGATCATTTACACCTTTTCTAAAAAAGTAAGTTGCTCGCTATTACCATTTTGGATCCCATTTGGGTTAAGTTATGTTGCTATTCACTCACATTATAATGAATTGGGCATGTGGCAGCAAGACATTTTGGCAAGATTTGAATTCATCTAATACTCCTTAGAACACCTGCCTCTTCTCCCCATTAGATTTTTGAACTTGTGTTTGGAAATTCCTTAGAACTGAGCTAACTTGGTAAGGAAAAACCTTCTAATTTTGTTGGCTTCTTTATCCTCTTCTTCATGTTCTATCAACGTTCAATGTGAATTCATATTCAATATTTTAGACGAGATGTCTATGCATCTTTGTGTGTTCCATTTATCCGTTTTAGGTCCTTTGTGTGGCAGTTTTCACTCATGTCTCTTTGTATTCTAGATTTCCTCATTTTTACTCTCTATTACATAGATGGAAGAGAACAAAAAAAGCAGTGCACAACATTGAACTCGAGAAAAAGTTTAAAGTTATAAGAAAAATGACCTTCTGCCACTTGGTAGCAGTAGCATACTATAGCATAATGGCCAAAATCCCATAATATATCAAAGTATCACAAAAACTTGGTTCATCCATCATCTCCTTTTAGATTCAAAAGATTTTGCAAGAAGTAGGCATCCCTATTCTACAATTTTGACCAAAATATGAGAACATGATCAAGGAAAAGAGGTTGCCACATGCAGACAAGAAATTGCTTAACTGTTCCTTTTGTTTTCCTCTACACAACTAAATGCTTTTTGAAAGAACCACAACCTCAAATTGACAATCTAATCCTTATCACCTCTATGAGAAGGAGTTGGAGTAGTACTGGGATGGGTGACCTCTTGGGAAGGTCTAGTGCTTCACCTTTGTGAGCATCACCTAGATGCGATTGAAGTGCCTAGTGGACCATTCATTATCATGAGAGATGGGTTCTTGTGAACCACTACTCATAAAGAAACATGAGTCAATGAGTTTGACTCGTAAAACTACATGGTTGAATCTTGATAGCAATATCACAATTTGACACGTTGTGGAAAATACCGAGCATAAGGCACAACTCTTGTTGAAGGTTTTGCAAATGGGGTTGCAAGCTAAGTGGGCTTAACCTTGGGGAGAACTTTGTGGTTAAGCGTGCTTGAGCTGGAGTAGTACTGGGATGTGTGACCTCCCGGGAAGATCCAGTGCTTCACCTTTGTGAGCATCACCTAGATGCAATGAGTGCTAAGTGGACCATTCATTATCATGAGAGATGGGTTCTTGTGAACCACTACTCATGAAACATGGGTCAATGAGTTTGAATTGTAAAACTACACGGTTGAATCTTGATAGCAATATCACAATCTAATCCACAAGGCAACAATTTTGTAAGTTCTTAGCCAATGCCAAGTATGAAAAATAGAGCTTTTGGGAAAAACAATCTAGTGTAAAATATTTTTAATATCAAGTCTATTAATTTTCAATACTTTTACATTGTATATTTTAATACTTCATGTAATATGTGAAACATGAGAACGCATAAGGAATTCCTATTCTTTGGTTATGGTTATGATTGTGATTGTGCTCATGGCCATGGTTCTCTTTGCGAATACCATGATCATGATCATGATTGTGTAGATGATTTGCAAGCCCATTCACATCTAAGTCATTGCAACACCCATGATGATGATGATGACGAGCGTGACCACCTTTCTCTGCTTTCAAGAGAAGCATGATGTGGAATGTTACAATCAGGCAAT
>VDFB02134716.1:0-20582 GCA_007258455.2 Sequoia sempervirens | reverse complement strand
TTTTTATAGACTACACTAGCACATGCACAAACACATAAATTCAATGCATAGAAACGCACAACAACATACACATCAAATGTATTTTTGGGTGTACAAGATTGCATGATCCTTCAGGTGCTCCTACATCTACTTACATATTTGTATCAATCTATATAAATCCCATAACTTGTAATACATGTGAGGTTTTTAAACTAGACAAGGACTTGTTACAACACATAAATACTAAGAAATGCTTATTTTGGATGTTCCTCTAATATAAGTCATTCTTTCTTTCTTTATTATTTCTTAACTAAATAATTAATTGTGAAGTAATAATATCCTTCAACTACTACATGTACCAATAAATAAAATAATAAAATGACATGTCAATATCGTGGATAGCTACATTACTTATTCCTTTTTTCATAATGTTACGATAGTATGACTCTAATTCTGTAACTCAATCTCATTCCTTTCATCTTTATTTAAAATAGACTATTTTTTCACTTCAAATAATATAAGATCTCTTTCTTACAATATAAAAAAGAAGATTATTTTTGGTTATGTAATCAACTATGGAAACAAGTAGATTACATATGTCAGACATCTCTGTCTTTATTGATCAAATTACAACAATTTGAATAAACATACATTTAAAACTAAAAATCGTCTTGAACTAAACAAACACGTGAAGAGGATCCAATCTGTCAAAATCAGAATTTTTCATAAAACAAATAATACAAACTCACACAACGACTTTTTTCTAAGAATAAAACAAGAAGGAATGTTTAATGCTCCTCCACCCACTGGTCTTCTTTCTTTCTTTCTTTGTTTTTCCAAAGGTAGATGTTTAATTGTGAAGAAATTTTTTGTTTGGTTATCCAATTCCGCATGTAGCAATAAGTAAGGTAACCTGTCAATGGTGCAGATAGCTACGAGCAATAAACCCATTGGCTCCATGTGGATAAAACCCACCAGGTTTGGATTCATTCCCTGTACCGTACACAACCCTCAAGGTCTCCCCGGGAGTTCTGCTATAAGACAGGGAGTTGGCATCTGCAGACAGAATGTTGCCGCTAACTCTTCCTTCAGCGCCCAGTTGTGGGGGAACTATGATTCCTTCATCCACAATGCCTGTCTTGCCCAAACAGTTTCGAAGGTTGGAGATGGTGGCTGTGATCTGTGCAACAGTGAGGGTGTAGGGATAAACCTTCTCTTCTGCTCTCTCGTACAGCCAGTAACGTATCACTGCATCTTGCCCTGATTCTACTCCCAGAAGACCAGCTAACAGCTGCATATTCACATAACTGATAATTCAATAGTAGTCAGGATTTTTGTACAGTCAATGTAAATGAGTTTGTAGAGTTGTAAAAACAATTGTGTGAGTTTATTTTGTATTAATGTTTCTGAACACTCAGTAATTCAGTAGATTGTAGACTTAATGCTTGGTGAGGGAGAAGCACCTGACACAGATACCATGTTGAGGAGAAAGAAAGACGTGTAGAGCATGGGAAATGAATGGCTCTGTTTAAATATTAACTGATTTGAAGACTTGGCTTACGATACTCTGGTTGAGAGGGTGCTGACACCATGGTGAGGATAAAGAAAGATTTGAAATTCGACTGTCAAAAAAGAGAGAGATTTAATAGTGGTATTTTGTTGTTTTTTTAGGTGATTTTGTTTATCGTCATTCTAGGTCTAGGTGAAGATGTCAATTTGCAAGTTCATTTACACTCTGATTGAGAGAGAAGAGCTTTTGTAGCAGGTGCACCTGGTGCTGACACCATGGTGAGTACAAAGAATGATTTGAGATTTGACTGAAAAAAAAGAGATTTAATAGTGGGACTTGCTGCTTTTTGTTAGATTGATCATTGTATTTTTGGGAGGTGATTTTGTAGATTAATCGTTACTCTGGGTCTAGTTGAAGATGTTGATTTGCAAGTTCATTTACAGTTTGGTTGAGAGAGAAGAGCTTTTGTAGCAGGTGCACCTGGTGCTGACACCATGATGAGGGCAAAGAAAGATTTGAGATTTGACTGTCCAAAAAAAAGATTTAACAGTGGGACTTGCTGCCTTTTGTTGGATTAATCATGGTATCTTTGGGAGGTGGTCTTGTAGATTAGTCGTCATTCTGGATCTAGGTGAAGATGCTGATTTGGAAGTTCATTTACACCTTAAAATTTTGGTGTAAGAGCAAATCTATATGTGGTATTAGAGCCTTGACCTAGGTTGAATTCTACCAAGTTATGTCAGAGAAGGGGTGTTGGACTAACCACGACACCCCTGGGGGTTGATCTCACGGACTAACCATTACCCTTAGTCTAGGTGAAAATGTCGATCTGGAAGTTCATTAACATCTCCAGATTTTGATGCAATAGCAAATCTATACTCTTGATCCTTTTATTCTAGATTTAAACATTAAATTACTTGATAATCAAACAAATACTAGTAATTTTACATTTTATTTATATTAAAAATGCTAGATAAACAGAAAAATACTTTTTAATGAATAAATATCTATATTATCATTCACACCTCAAAAGTTCAAAAGAAACAAACAAAAACAATTACAACAATCCACTACCTAACCAGAACAAAAAAACTAGGAAGAAGAACAGTTTAATCTTTTAAATCATTAAAAAAATGCTAAATTCCTTTAACTACCTATTGAACTGATTAATTGTTAAGAAAGGCCGAAACTAAATATGCAATCCATCGATACTAACTCACTAATCCAATATTTATTCATGAGCTGGACGCCTGAGGATGATAAAAGGAAAAGTTCAAAGCTTTACTCGCTTTCCAGCCTGTGAGGTTATATTAGGATTGGCGCCAACATAAGCTGTGAGCCCCATGTATGGAACAACGTACATAGCAAGCACATAGTTCACAGAATTAGCGTATGGATCAAATGGAGGATTGAGCGTGAATCCCAGAGCTTCATCGAAGAACTTCGCCCATGTTTCCGCTCTCAAGTCCAACAGAGGTCGAGAAATGGCTTCCTGTACAGTCTCCCTAATGATTCTGCAAAACATCGTACACCAAACGATGCCCAATTCAGCAGGGAAATTCATGAATTCAGAGTCCATAAAAAACAATAGTAAAAATGATATAACCTAATATGGCCGATTTCCTGGAAGGCAAATTGCTGGACGATATCTCTAGTTTGTGGGTCGAGATTGGCCATACGAATGCCTAGCGGGGGAGGCCCATCTCCTGTGAGATTAGCTGCGAATTTATCCAGTCCCTTGCCATATACACCCCCAAGAAAAAATTCGCACTCCAGGTACTCCAAATTCAGAGCAAAATTCAATATACGAGCGTCCAATTCGTTCACTGGTCCTGCAAGGTATGTTCCGCTGCTAGAATTGGCAACAGGACAGCCATACTTGCTGGGTAAAGATCCAAACATGATGATCATCATCAGCATTGCTGTTGCTTGTTTACCCATTTTAATGGGGATTTGAACTTGAGACTTTCTATTCATTATACTACGACTTGAACCTGGGACTTCCTGTGAAATATTGTGAAGAACAAAGATCTATTTATATCACAACTTGAACCTAAGAAGACCTCCTTACTTGGACGCTAGACCCACTATCATATCAGATTTAAACTTTTTATGATACATGAACCTGATAAGATTTTTTTCACAAGTAAAAGTAATTGCTCAGCCAACCATGTCAGATATGAATATTTTCTGTAAATTGAAAAACAACATTATGCCGAGTAACAAGTTATTGTAAATCTCTTATGTGGCCATACTATTTCCATATATTACTACTTGGTTACATAACCAAATTAGCATACGTTGCGTATGGATATTGCATTTCTTTTTGTATAAGCGATAGCTGCTTTTTTGAAATATAATCTTCAAGAATGTAAAAGTGGGAGGAGAAGTGAATGAGTGAAAGAGTAAATGAGCAAAAACGTCAAAGTGTGGATGGAAAAACGCAAAAGAAATCTTTGAATTTATATGTTTTTTTTGGAATTGTGTAATTAATGATGCATACCTAATGATGGTTCAATCTCATCTACCAATGATAGTAATACTAAATGACATGTAATTATATCAACTATAGTAAATACTCAACCAAAGAAGTATCATTTAATTAAAAAATAAAGTAAAAAATTCTAATGAAAATGGTTAGGATGCATAAAAGAGTTGAGGATTTAAAAGAAAAAGTCATATTTTAAGTCTTAAAATCTTTAATTCATTTTTATAATAGACACAGATGAAAAAAGAGAGGAACAATGGTTTGTAGTCGCACACTACATGCACTTGAGACATTCAATATTCAAAACAAAAATATTGGAAAATGGAATGAATGTTAAAGGTTACTGGTCCAAATATGAGCGGAAACATAGGGGCTCGCCACATGTGCATTGATTCATATGGTTATATGGAGCACTGAATATGGATAACATTGATTGTTCAAATGAAGAGCAATGAAAAAGTGTTAAAATATATTTCCATTGTATTGTTTAGGAACAAAATCCTAGAGAAGATCCACATCAACAAAACATGTACAAGCATGTTCAAAAAAATTTCGACATATACATGCAATATATTACTTAAACTATTTGTACTCTATGATATAACTAATAAATTTATTTGTATTTCCAATTGTAGGTATTTCAAATAAATTCTCAACATCCATGTCTTAAAAATACAAGGAAACTTGTATAGATAGATGTTGAGCATGACTATGAAGAGATCCTAAATTGTGTAGTGCAACACACAATGTATAGGGAGGGTGCATGCCTATGAAAAAAAGAGAAGCAATGGGTTGTAGGTAACTATTTTAATAAGCTAAAATATTTATATCAAAATGAAATATAATATAATATAATTGCAAATTACTAAAATAGATGAATTATTCATATTGATTATAGACCTATAATGCTCCCTAGACATTGAATTTGGAGGGATCCAAATTATATGAAGACATAAAAACAAGTGAATTTTTTTTGAGCCAACAAGAAATGATGATAGAGTAAACTCACACAAACACTACATATTGTAATTGTGGAGACTGGAAACATGTTCTTTCCAAACATTTAGATATAATTAAATATATTGCAAAGTATGCAACAAAAGTAGAGAAAAGCTCAAAAACATACCACCAGATGTTGATGCACATGTTGCAAACATAAAAAATGTTGATGATTTAGCTACAAGAGAATATAGAAGGATTTTTACTAAGACTGTTATAGAAAGAGACATTGGAGCTCAAGAAACATGTCACATGCTACTAGAACTTCCATTGGTAGAGAGCAGTAGAAGATTTTAAAATTTAAATATATCACGTGAGGTGTTCAAACTTGTAACTGTAAGTATTGAAGAGAACAATAAAGAACAAACAAAATATTTCATTGAAGGTTATATATCAAGGCTTTTTTCTATGGAAGGTGTCACATTGATTGATGCAACCAGATTATGGCTATACAATCCTAAAGAAGAAGAGATAACTAATGGGAGCCACGACAAAAAAAAAATATTGTCAAAGTATTTCCTAGGTTTTTATCCATTCCTCCACTTGAGTTAGATAAATGGATTGATTCCTATTTATTAGAGTTATTGGGTGATCCCAAAATATTGGTTTACAATTTTTGGCCAAACTGAACATTGAAATAATTTTTTCTAACTATTTTTTCACTTTCTGGCACCTATAGCGGCTAAACCTGAGGAATTTGAAGATGATGCAAACTAGTGATTTGTGACATTTTGTCTGTAGATTCTAAATATATATTTTTCAAAATTTTTAGAATCAGATTGCACTTCTTTTTCCATCTCCTTTGAAAACTAGTTTTTATCAATAAACACCATTTTTAAGGAGTGATGCTCACTGTATATCAACATAACTTTTTTCTATGAAGGATAAAATTCTATTTTTTTCAAATTTATATTTGTAACTATGATATCTAACCAGTTCATTTGGTTTCATAGTGGTTTATTGAATATTTTTTCCTTAATCAAGTTTTGAAGTCAAACCAATTACAATTCAGACATAGGCGGACGTATACAACATAACTTTTTTGTATGTATCGAAATTCATTTTTTTTTACTGGATCAAGGACAACAATACCTAGCCTGAACATATTTTTTAGAATTTTATTTTTGATAATATGCTATTTTTCCACATATCCAGAACAAAGGCTTGATTTTGATGAAAAACCTATGTTTAATCAAACTAAAAAAACAAATACATAATAAAACCAAAACATATTAAAATTATATTGATGGATAGCTCGTTTTGAGGAATACCATCATCCAGTTGGGATGTGAAGTCTCCTCCATTTTCATCCTCAACTCAAGCTTTGAAGGGAAATTTTTGGGAGAAATTTGGTGCTAGAGGGGGAGAAGGGGGGAGAAGGGGGGAAAAGGGGGGTTCGAATGAACCTAGGTTCAAGCGAACCCCCCTTGGAGGTTCGCTAGAACTAGGGTTAGAACGAACCCAGGTTCGAGCGAACACCCTCTTGTAGTCAATTTTCCATTGTCTTCGTCATTAAAAAATGCAAAAAAAATGAGTCCCATCATTTAATATGCTTCGCTCGAACCAGGGCCCATTCAAACACCCTAGTTTGTGTGAACCCCTAAAAAGTAATTTTTTCTTTCATAGGAGTGTTTTTGCAATTTTCCTTTCTCATTGGAATTGTAAACTAGTTTTGTGGGTTTACCCTATTATTGTACAAAACATTTCATGGTGTGGAAAGAGATATTAGTCACAATAATGAATCCATAATAGAAAAGTGAGAGTCATTCCATTATAACCCTTGGCACATGAAGCAAATAACAACTATAGAAAATGTTGAAAACATTAGTGATTTTGAAATTGAAGACAATGTTCAAAGCTATTCAATGAAATACTATAGAGCATGAATGAGAAATTATATCTAAACTAAATCATGGCAAAAATATCTAAGTTTCTAAAATAGATATGCTTGGAAGAAGATATGTTGATATACAAATCAATTGGTGTAATGAATATCAAGGTGAAATGTACACAAATCAAGCAATGAATTTTTCATAAGCAACATGAGATATCATGGGTGTCTCATACATGATGAGATACTACAATGTATCAACTACACAGTTCCCTCAATAATAAATAAGAAAAGACACTCAACATTATTATGACACACTATCATAGTAATTAAAATGATAACCCTTATTAATGATATTTCAAAAAACAACAAGAATAGGAAAGTAATATCTAATTGGTGCTATTATTCAAGCTCTTGAAAATGTGGCAATTCTATACCATTCTACCCTTCTATTACTTGCACCAATTGGAGTTGCATCATTCAACATAGGAGCATCCATAGTCATTCAAAACTAAGAATCCCAAGAAGAGATTTTTCTCAACTAGAAGGAGCAAGGTAGATAACAAGTTTTCAAGAAGAAATAGCACACATCAAGTAAATTTTGATTGATGAAATGAGCTTCATTGGTTAGAACTTACTAGAGAATATAGATTCTTGACTCTGAAAAGAATTCCCACAAAATACAATCATTAATTTTGCAGTTATACACATGATTATGATTAACAAAAATAATTATTTTATATTCTAATACAAGTAATTCATATATTTGGAATTTTTATAGATATAAGGTATATATTATTGAAAATAATTGTTATCGATTATCTTTCAGGTATATCTATGATTTTGGTTGGTGATTTAGGTCAGTTGTCTAGTGTTAATGATAGACCAACATATGATAGAAATAGATGAGCTAAGTTATTATGGGAATAATTCAAAATTGTGGTTATTTTAGATAAAATATTTAGACAAGATGGACAAAACATCTACTACGAAAAAAACCATTAAATTTTGACAAATCTAAGAGATGCAAACCCAACAATTGATGATTGAAAATTGCTTATGGAAAGAACCACTATTACCATAGATGCAACAAGAAATGATGAGTTTGACAATGGTGTTCATTTGTTCTCCACAAATGATAATGTTCATAATCATAATAAGAAAATGTTATACTCATTGAAACATCCCTTTGCACGTAGTATTGCAACAAAATCAATAAGTATTAATGTAGTAGAAGGATTCCCAAATGATGAGATTGATCTGGAATTATTGATCAACAAGGATGCAAGGGTAATTTTGACTTCAAATCTTTGGATACAAGAAGGTATTGTAAATGGAGCTCTAGGATACATTTGAATTATTGTATACAAACTTGGAAGTGGTCCACTAGGACCACCAACATATGTAATGGTTCAGCTTGATAGCTATTCATGAATACCATTTGAGTATCATAATCCAAATATAATTTTAGTTATAGTAATACAGAGGGGGAGGATAATCCAAATACCATTAAGATTGACTTGGGCATTGACAATACATAAATCATAGGGTTTGACTCTTTCAAAAGCCACTATTGATATAGGACCAAGAAAAAGAATGGGATTAAAATTTGTCACCATATCTCATGTAAAGTCTCTAGAAGGTCTAAGAATTATTCCACCATTCACATATGATCAAATGTTATAAAAAATGAAAAAGGGTAAACAACTTGCCAAGATAAAGGTTGAAGAAAACTGGTTGAAAAATTTAGAAGATAATTGATGTAACATATTTTATTCAAATTTGTTTCAATGACTATCAAATTTTTAAATATAATATATTTGTATGATTTTTACTTTTATGCTACTTTCATTTCTTCTATGTTTAAAATATTTAAAATTGGACAAATAAATGTTTTTTATCTAACAAAATTATGATACTTTTGAATATTTCTAATGATTTATAATAAATTTCAATATCATTTAGTACTTGAGAGGATTATTCATATTTCACACCAGAATTAAAAAAATTGGTATGTTTCATATGTTTCTCACATATTCGATAGTTTTTTTATACTTTAAATATATATTAATCTAGTTGTCTTTCCTTCTAGGTCATGGAAAATAATATACAAGAAAACAAAATAGAAGATGTTCCAGATACTATATCAAATTTTTTGTAACAAGTCCATTGAATGCTTCAGTAAAATCAAAAGGATTTATTGAAATTGAAATTGAAAAATTTGGAAGATCTCTTTCAAAAAAATGTGACAAAATTATCACACAACTTGAAGTGACAAGCATGTCTACACATGCAATTGAACAAGAAGTGACAACAATTGAAGAAAGTGTGAAAAAATTTAATGCCACATATTGGAAACTAGTTGCATTTTGTAGCTTATTGACTAAATTATACTATGACGAACAATACAATGAAGGCGATGCCAATTGTATTGTCAAAGAATTTCAAATTTACTTGAATAATGTATAAAATTATCCTACAATTATATGAATTTTTGGTTGAATTATTTCATATGTCAAAAAGTATTAAATTTATTAAACTTAGATTAGTTAATATATTGGTGGAAATAGTTCAAGTAAAAATACAAGTCTAGCCTATCAAAATTTTATTTACCAACATTTTATTCAAGGTAGATAGTTTCAAGACAATGCCTAATTTGTAGAATAAGCAAACAATAATACTGACATTAGATGTTTATCTTTTCCTAAAGTGAATTTTATATGAATTTTCTAAATGTTATGTCTTGTAACCTAAGGAATGATGCATTGACTACGAAAGTGAAATAATTTTTTTTTAAAGTGTATTCATTTACTTAATTAATTGCAAACATTCCCTAAGTAACACGACGACACACTATCTGAAAATTCCCATAGACGACAATAGTATTTAACATTGCATATATTTATCTCACATTAACTTAGAAGCATACATTGAATAACATTTGAATTTCATCAATGAAGGTATAAAGTAAAAATATGAATCTTACATTTCATTTGAAATAACATTACAATACTCATTCTCCAAATGAGGTAGATCAAATAATAATTTACAATTACAAATTACAAATGTTCACCTCATTAACAATTGAGGAGTGTTTCACAAATACAGTTTCCACTGTTACAAATAAGGAAGTACACATAAATCCACATGCGAGCTCTCCATCCAAGAAGCACTCATTGTCACGATCAAGAACTGGGGACCCAACGGAGTAAGGTGCACGTTCCACCCAACCATGTGGTACCCATAGGTCCACCCCCCGTGCTAGGAGATAGTAAAAAGGTTCCCTGGACATAACCTACAAACCCTAGACACGAGTAAATCCATAGACAAACTACACAAGTTCAATCTTAACTTATTGGTTACATTGCTTCCAGTATTAGGATATTAATCTAATCAAATACGCTAAGTTCACAAGGTTACTATTATTTTAGGTGGAGTGTCATCACAATGTTGCAAAGGTTACCCTAGTATTTCTTCCTAGGTTTCGGCCCCCAACTTGGGTTACCCTGGCAACCTCTTACGAAACCCGGCCCCACATGCAAACTGTTGCGGGATCGAATATCTTTTAAAATAACAAGATATCGACTTTTCCATTCCAGGCCTTCTCGACTCATCCTCAAGTCTGTACTAGCTCTTGAGTCCATGAGTGAGGCACAATTAATCCAGTTAAATATTTTAGAATACCCAATGTGTTGATTTAGTTTTCACTGACTTACTAACTCTACATGAGTTACCCAGGCACCACTTTGTGTGCTAGCCCTCACAAAGAGCCACTCCCCTAGAAATAACATAAGGAATCTAAGTCCACTAACTAAGGTAGACAAAGTGCACAAAAAAACAACTTATAATACCAAACATATCATAACGGACATCAAATCTTGTTCATAAAACCAAGTGTCTAAACACCATGCAAAACCATGTGCACTACCCTAGTTTATCCAGAATATGAAACCATTATAAAAATTAACTCCCATTTAGAAATTACATCTGGAAGACTTGAAATCACATATAACCCCAATTTGCCCAAAAATAATTTAAAGCAACTTAAAGTAATTCAGATATAATAAGGAAATCTAATTTTAAGATTTATTAAATCCAATCAATCCATATCTTGAAGTATGATTTTTAATTCAACTAAAAGATAACTAATTTTTATTCCACATGAAAGTTAAATCTAACGATTATCTCCAACTCTACGTTCATGCATTATTATAAACTTTTCGATTTCTCTCTCTATATATATTTATATATATATATTTCATCATAAAATGTCTACTCATAATTTTCTTGCATTAAACAACACTAATTTATGCATTCAATTTTAATACCCATTCAATTCAATATATTTGAATAACTTATTTCATTATAATTACATAATTACAAATTTATAAAAAGAATCAACATATATTTATATATATTATAAATATAACATATATTATATTTTAGACACTTTGTTTAAAATTAAAACCAATAAAAATAAAATTTAAATTTGTGCTGTATCGGGTTGCCTTTCAATAACTCAAATAACCCTTCATGGGCATTTGGTCAAAATACTGGCTACTCTTCCTCACAACCGCTCCCTATGGGGGACGACTGTGGGGGATACAACCCCCTGCGTCGCCCTTAAAATTTTCTTTAAAGAAAATAAAAATTTTCGTTATTAATTTTTTTTGCGATTTTCTAATATCCGCGTACGGATTTCGCCGTTTTTTGGAAGTTAAATTTCCAAAACATTTTTCAAAATACAATTCATATGTATATATATTTTATATGTATATATGTATGTATAAAATTTATATATATATATATATATACTCAATTTACACAATAAATAAATTACTGGAATTAGGGAATTTCTTTCAATAAGGTTTTCTATAGAAAATTGAGAAATTTTTCAATAAAACACAATTTTTCTCATAACATTCCAATTCAATCAGAGAGGGTTTCTTTTTCATTTTCAAAATAGAAGATTTCCTTCACAAATTAATTTCTCAAAATATTTTCTACAGGAAACATTTAATAAAATTTGTATCAGAGGTTTCCATTTCCTCAATCCAACCAATAAGTTTCTTTTTCCCATCTATAGAGATTTCTCCTATTTGTTTTGAATACAATCTATTGTTTAATAAAATCTTCTGTGTTGCCCTCTGGTTTCACTATAAAACTTTGTTTTGTAATTTTTATAGAGAGGTAACGAACTTCTACAGAATTATTTTTCACAAAAATCACCGTGAAGTACATAAGTCACAAACACAATAATTTCCTCAGGCAATCTTTTAAATTCACAATTTAACAAAACTTGCACAAAACTAATTCTTACACAGGAAATCTTTTCTAAAAAAGTAAAAATAAATTAACAGCAGAAAAAAAAACTTCCTCAGAGCTTTTCAGTGAACTTCTCCGGTTTTAGAAGAGAAAGCTCGGTTTCTGGTTCAAGGCAAGTGGGTAATCTTCCCAAGGCCCTTCCACCCACCTTTAGAAGAATGCAAATATTATACTGTAAGCAACTCCTGTAAAACCTCTTCCAACTTTCAGAAACGTTCCAAAGAATCACCGCAATACTTCCCAATAGTTCTCTGTTTCTTTTCATTTCCGTGAAAGTCCTTTTTTTTTGTTTTCCCAAATCATATAATATCTTCCAGAATCAACAAGAAAGTGCTTAAATTTTCCAATTGAATTCATTACCATAAGAAGAAATATCTTCTAACAACCTCATGACAAATCTTTCTTTCTTCCTTATCAAGAATTCATTGCATATTAAAGAATTCAAAATTTAAAAATCTAATTTCCTTTACAATTTATTTCATAAATAAAATTCCATTTCCCACAAAACAATTAATTTAAATTTAATCTATCCTCACAAATAAAGTAACTTTAATTTAATTAATTTATTTATTTAGTTAAATAATTTTAATCTCAATGATTAAATTACTTAACCAAATAAACTAATTTAATTAATTAAGTAAAATATATAAAACTTTATTTTCAACATTTAAAATTAATAATTTGTGTTAAACATCAAATTAAAAAGAACACAATCTTTATGTCAAAATTAACAAAATTTGCTCTTCTGCTAAATAAAATAATCCAATCTCCCAAGCCAAACGAGACAAAACAAAGCACACTGTGTATCAAAGTCCATGACATACTCGACCAAGTCATAAGACTATAGACTAGGAAAAACCTTGTATACATTACCTCCAACTAACATTTCCCCTCATGGAGTCTTGGATTAATTTTATCTGGTGTTCATGCTGGAAAGCCTGTGTCATGTAATTTAATCCTCACAATATGCACATAAATAATCCCACAATTCAAACACACCTATGAGAAAAAAATCAAAAATCACAGTGCACTCATGAGTGAGTGCTGCAACTCCATTCTCCACACCAATACACATCATATCAAACTAACAAAATAAATAACAATTAATCTACCATAAGAATATAGATAGCAATAACATCAGAAGTAAACATCTATGCTAACATAAAGCATGTCAGAAATAATTATCACCATACAATGTATTATCATATCACAAAATAAATCCACTATCGCTCTAAAGTCATCGATTAATATACCAAAACAAAGTACCAAGGTCTATCAACGTGAAAACATGCTAACATAAAACATAAGCAAAATGGAGGGGTACTACACTTCAAATGTTTCTATATTCATGTGTTATTAATCAATGTTAATAAATATGTCTAACCTTCTATGATACATGGTCCACTGTGTGAAATTCCATGAGATGACATATATTTCAAGAATTATGTCAAATAATTCATATGCCTGATCTCTTCTACAATTATAATACAAATGGATAAACCAATTGATTGTTCTCATTTTCATTTTTTAATAGGAATGACTAAATTTATTATATATATATATATAAATATTAATTTAAATAATTAACTTACATTTATTAAAGTAATTATTAAAGTAAAACTAATTTTTAATTACATAAATTATATTGTCTTTATGGTTATGGTTAAGTGAATCCCTACATATGTGTAGTTATGCAATGCCACATTTTTCAAAATAAAAATAATAATAATACAAACAATAGATGCCTATCTTTTCCTAATTAAAATTAAATCTACTCTTTCAATATCAATTTTGTTATTATTCATTTCAATTTATAGTCTCAACAACCTTTGCCAAAGGTTCAAAATTAGTAAGTCAATTCTAAAAGCTTTTGATAACATACCTTTGGTTTTTGTTTGGTAGCATATATGTGGTTTTCAAAAATGTGTGCCAATATATCTTTTGGTATAGTAAAAATGTAAACGCTAATAATTATTTTGATGTAGGTGAAAATATGTGTCAATAAATGTCTTTTGGTATAATAAAAATGTGAAAGCTAATAATTATTTTGAAGCAAGTGAGAAAGATGTCACATAATGCACATACATGGGTGTCTACTTGGTTGACTAACTATCATTGGTATCTTCCATGGAATGTCCTCTTTGGATAGAGGAATTGAGTGTCCCCAATTGGTTGAGGGATAATATGGTGAACATAATTAACAAAAATGGGCCAATGAACAATCAAAAGAGATTCTATAATTATGCTAATTAATTTAAATTTCTCTATGAATCTAAGGTGAAAATGAGCTTAGATGTAAATTTTATAATCTACAAATAGAGATTCAAGATTTTTTTGTGATTGTTTAGTTTCTCTTTACCATGGCTTCAAGATCTTTACCTTGCTGGATGCATTTGGAAGGTCACTATTATACCAACAACGATCATCAACAAGAACACTCTTTATAATGAGATTAACATGAGATTCATAAGATTCCTTAAGGGATAATCTCAAATTAGTAATCACATGGACCTAGTTGAGGAATCATTTCTCTTTTCTTTTAAATTCAACTACTCCATTACATTCAATGTGCACCATGCAATTCCATCATTCAGGTTGTTAAATTCATACTATAGGATACCTACCTTGTATGCTATGAAGTCTAATATCACAATAGTGGCATCTATTCTTTATGATAATGATAATGCAGAGTTGTTGTCAGTGCATAAGTGGTTCACTATGTGAAAGTGAACTCAAAGACTATTTAGCTATGATAGTAAAATTTTATGATATATTTTTAAATTTTTTTTTGCAAACTATTTACACATTGTCTTCATGACTAAATTCAATTTTTTTTTTTAAAATTAAATGTTGTTGTAATAGTGTTGATTAGAGTGATAGTATTTTCTTATTTTGTGTGACAAATGCTTCAAGAATGGGAAAACATGTAATATTTATACTTGTTTATCTAAATTTAAATGATTTTATATTCATGTGTCATTAACCAATGTATTCTTCAATCAAAATATAATGGATGAAAAGTTCATTTTTTTCATGATTATAAATGTTTGTATTTTATATTCAAGTTAAGTTAAAATTATCATTAATTAAATATTATATTTTGTTGTTCAAAAGTTAAAAATATTTGGGAAAATGAATTTTTTATAATGTATGTCTATATATTTACTAATCTATACAAAATTCTAACACAAATAGTAAATGTAACAAAAAAATATTTGTATTCCTACCCCTAACTCTAATTCCAACTCTAACCCTAACCCTAATCCTAACTCAAGCTCAAATCCTAACCATAACATATAAACAAAATATAATAATCATAACTCTTAATTGTAATTATAAAACTTACCTTGTTTCTATCAAAATATGTAACCCTAACCATAATCCTAATCCTAATCATAACCCTAATTTTATCCCTAACCCTAACCCTTACCCTAACTCTAACCTTAATCTTGATCCTTATTTGATCTCTAGTCCTCACCCTAACTGTAATCCTTACGCTTACTATAGCTCGTCTAAACTAATGTATTGTAAACTTGGTAGAACTTACACAATTCAGGGGTTTATCTAACTGAATAGTCCACTCAACATTGCAAAGACTACATTAAAATGTCAACCCAAGGTTTGTAAACTTGTGATGGTGCAACATTGTATATTACTTTAGAGACTCAAAACTACCTAAGCTATCCTATTCAAGTTATTCTACTTGTTGGAAATTACAAATTTGCATAACAATGAAAGAAACAAATCAGAACTAATGGCTACAGGTACCTACAACTTCAATTGTAACTAAACTGTACTACTAAGAAGACATCACTATATCAACTCAAAACTAATCAAAATTTACAACTCAACTTATTTAACCTCCAGAGTACTACTGGTTAACCATTACATGCATGTTCATGAACATTCCTTACCAATAAACAAAGTATAGAGTTCTAGTTTAACATGCATATAGTTCATCAAGTAATGATAAACATAAAACAACTATTTAAACAAAGATAAACAATTAGAAAATAAAATGAAGAATAGTTACCTTGAGTGGCTTGCTCAAATTTCTATTCTCACTTAACTGAAACTAAATCTAACTAAAATATTCTATGCATCTGAACCAACAATTTTAGGTTGTTCTATGTACTTCTCTTGCATTCTTAGGGTCTTTCACCTAAAAGGAGAGAGATAGAACCCAAAAATTGTGGTGGTTCACTCAAACTAAGGAATGTATAATGTAATTATGGCTAAATGCAACTAATTGATAAAATTGATTGATTATGAATGCAAAACTAATGAAATATGTAATGTTTGAAAACACAATGTGATATGTAGAAATTAACTAAAAACATAAACAAATGCAAACAAAAATGAATGAGACTGAACAATGTGCACCTGGAAGTTGAATGCTGATCCTCAAAGATTTTGGAATTTGACAAATTTCACTATTGATGACCAATGGGACTCATTCGCCACTGATGGCGAATCAGTCCCGCTTCTAGTAAACTATCCTAAAACTAGTTTCCGATTGTCGGGAACTGAATTTTGACAAAATCACTTTTTCTAGCCTATAGGTGGGACTCATTCACCACTAATGGTGAATTAGTCCTCCTCCAGAATTCTATAAATTCAAGAGTCAACTTTGTGGGTCCAAATATGCACTTGTCTTCTTGTCGGGTTGACGAAGTCAAATCTGCAAAAAAAGGACTGAATGTTGTCTCCAAGCTTGAATTAGGGTTTGGTTGACTTGAATCACTTTGATGACTTGTTGACCACTTTCCAACACCTATTTCTTTTCCAAATCTTCCTACAAGACATGCAGACACACATGCAAAGAGGGGAAAAATGGCTAAGGGTTAGAGTATAGGGATTTGCCTTGGTCAAATCCCACTTTGGTAATCAAACCCTTGATAAAGAAATGAAATGAAAGAATGAGAGGAATGATGAATAAACAACATGCAAGTGTCCTAAACTCACCAAATACTTGTTGTAGAAGTCTGAAGATATGTCAATGGTTGCTCCAAGATAGTTGATATTTGCTTGATCAAATGATGCTATGATGCTTAAGTGGATGAATGAAATTGAATGCAAGGATGAATGCTTGAATGAATTAGGTGTAAAATGTGTAGAAAAAACACTTATTTATACACACTTATGCCCTAATTACCCAATAATACAACATCATAGGCCAACATAAGGTCTTAATGAATAAAAACCCAAAATAAATTTTGAATTATTTTGAATTTGGAGCCAAGAGGGACTCATTCACCACCCATGGTGAATGGGTCCCACTTAAGGCTTGCAAGTGGGTGTCAATAATTAAGTTACATTTAATGTTATTTGTCGGGTTTACATTAAAAAATACACTTAAATCAGGCCTATAAGTGCATAAAGGGGCCAAATAAAGTATAAGAAAGGTGTAATTAGTGGTGACAAGCCTAGAAAAGTGTGAAATATTGTTACAAGACTTCTTTACAACACTTTGAACAGGGACCCTGATATGTGAATAAAAGGTGATTTTTAGATGAATTATAATAAGAAGAGTCTAGAAAAAGTGTAGTGTAGACACCTAAAATGGTCTCGAGAATCTAATTAATTAAATACTTAATTTATTTGATTAATTAATCTTAAATTATCTACTTAGTAAATAAATAGAAATATTTGCCTATGTTAAGTTCATTATTAATTCTTTCTATTTCCTATTAAATAAACAAAATTAAAAATTTTAGTTTCATTTTAATTATTATCATTTATCATATTATTTCTTAATTAAAAAACAAAATTAAAAAACTTTATTTTATTTAATTATTATCATTATTACTTCTTTTATACTTCTATCTTAAAATTAAATACACAACTTAAATAGTTTGTGTTATTTAATTACCTCATCACATTTCTTCTTAATTAAATAAAGATATCTAAAATCTTTTATTTAATTATCATTTTCCTTTTGTTTTAATTTAATAAACAAACCCTATAGTTTGATCTATTAAATTATTTATTCCCCTTTTGCTAAATTTAAATAAATTAAAATTATTTAAATTAATGCATAAATCATTTACCACTATTCACTCACCAATAAAATTAAATTTTCAAAATCTAATTAATTCTACTGTCATTCATGGGAAGAGCTTCGAGAACAAACCTACAGGAAGTCCTCTCAATCCTCTTCCAACCACCTTCCCTCTCATCTTTCCTGGTGTTTTCATGGGGAGAAACAATCCTCCATGATCAGCTCCATCTTCTCATCCCATGCCATTCAATTCTCCAGATTGAATCCCAGCCTCTTATCCCGTATCCCTGTGCAAATGTGATGCCGTAAAAGCTATAAATATAGCTCTTTGGCTATAGGAAATGGATCCCAACTTGTGCAATCTTACTCTGCAGGTTTTCCAAGCATCCAACATTCATCCAGCATTCAAGCATTCAGCATTCATCCAACATCCATCCAGCATTCATCTAGCATTCAACATTTGTAGTCATGGCTGCCATTACAGTAGTTTTAATTATTTAATCATATAGGAATAGAATAGTTTAATTCTCATTCTCTAAGTGTCATTTCAATGGTCTAATTAGCTTCTAAAATCTAAGAGAAAAGTAGATTAGAGAGATCTTTAGAGTTAGAGAGCAATAGGATAGATTTCTGAAGATTTTTAGTTTAAATTAGTTTAAATTTCTTAAAATCTTAGATGCAATGTCTTATTTAGAGGTGTAGAAGCATGTTTAGATTGTTTAACTCATTCCTACACTTACAATTTGGTGCCCACCATGGGGCATAACCCCATATTATGCATAATTTTTGTGAAAAGTGTCTTACAGGTATCAGCGTGATAGTTTTCGCGAAACTGTGACTTTTTGTAGCACGCCAACTAGATTTTGTAGCGCTTTGCTGGTCTGTTCTAACGTGCCCATCATCTATTTTAGCGCACCAGTGGTTTGTTTTAGCGCGCCGGTCTTCTGTTGTAGCGTGCCGCTCAATTTTTTTAGCGCGCCGTGTTACTGTTTCAGTGCGTCGATCTACTGTTTCAGCGCCTCGACTCTTTGTCTTTAAAATCATTTTTTTTCTAATCTGGATCCGACGCATCCATGGCCAGATTTTGTTTTTGTCTATTTTTGGTTAAAATTTATCAATCCTAGGACAGAAAATGGATTAAAATTTACCAATCCTAGGATAGCAAATGGATAAAAATTGATCAATCCTAGGATAGAAACTTCACAATTTCTTGTGGGATTAAAATTGAACAATCATGTTTTTATGGAGCAATATCTCCATATAGATTAGCTAATTTGTCATTTGGGTTTTAAAAGTGAACAAACTTCTTTGCTATGATTGGGTGATAGGTTTATGCTCTCCCTTTTACTGGGTGCATCAGAATACCAGACTCACTTTTCTTTACGCATTTTTAAAGCTTTTTAAAACCTTTAGATAGGCCTGCCGTAGTGGGAAAAAGTACTCACCCTACGGGAACGACCTGAGTGGGGACATCCAAAAGCCATGGTATTCCAACCCACTTAAAAATTTATGTGAATTGGGGAAACCCTCTTCAATCCGAAGTGTGCAGATAACCATCCCGCAAAATCTTTGTTCTTAAAGATTGGGAGGCCTCTCGAGGGAGTTTATCCATTTGCCGCTCAATGGAAACCCTATCTAAGAACCTTAGAAATAGAAGCACTTGTCAGCTTAAACATTGTAATACTCTCGGCGGTGCAGAGTGGGGAAGAATTACCTCAAGCACTCTCACCATATAATTTCCAAGGATCGCTTGCTCGTGGGATCCTAGATTCACTTCCGGCCACCTCGAAAGCACGCACTGAAAAGAAAAAACACTCGCACCCTCTAGGGGTGACATGGCTATGTGAAACATGCAATTCCAAGCCGTAATGCTCAAGTATATAACAATGACCTTTTGTCTCTAGGAGTGAGTCTATCTGAAGTGTCTTATCTGTTATAAACCGGTGAAAATCAAGAATAATCATGCTTGATTCTTAAAAACATACACTATTTGTTTAGATTCTAGGATTTTAAAGTCAACCATTCTATTCTTGCTTGTTGTGTTTTCTCTCATTAAATTTAGATAAGATCATCACAAAAATCTTCAAAATCAAAACACTTGTGAAATTCTCATGATTCGAGATTGGGTATCCACCAAATTTGTTAAGAAATCTCTTGTCAAACGAATCAGAAAGCCAAAGAAAACACTTACATACAAACAACTTCTGAGAAAGCAACGATTTTTATATCAAAGCAGGAAAGTTCTACTCCAACATAGGACTTTTATTCATAGGTATAACAATTTCTCTAGAGGTTATACGAACGACTATGTTGTAGCTCCCTTAGATTCACAAGCATTTTATCAAAGAAGAGCTCTTAGGAAACACCACAATCACAGTCAAAGAATTCATCTAGAATACATCCTACAACCACCATACAATACCATACTGCATCAAGTGAGTTTCCCCAT